>VWZV01001822.1:31401-51424 GCA_013397155.1 Irena cyanogastra | reverse complement strand
TCATCCATCCATCCCTCCATCCATCCATCCCATTCCTAGATTTGCTCTTTCTTCATCAGGCCATTCACAACATGTAACAACAGTTATATACAGAATTATATATACTGCCTGTGACCTGCAAATATCAGGTCTTGCAACTGTTTATCTTCCTGGTAGAAAATGTTCATATCATTTTATTTTTTTAAAATTAAAATCTAAAATAGACACAGCAGGATTCTGTAGGTTTGAGTTTGAGGGGGTTTAAAGTTGTTTTTTACAAGCTCTGTGGAAATTACATGTTTTTAATTTTAGAGGAGCCTTACTGTGCTAAACTTCAATTTTCTACTGAAATTTAAGTTGGAAATTTGCAATTGGTCCTGTTGCTTGTATAATTTAAACATCATTTTTTCTTAGCAAAGTACACATGGAAGAGAGCATTTCTCCCTGTACCTCTGTGTGAAAACCCTCTGTTCTTCCCATCTCCCGACTGTTTTTCTGTTGATTAAAAAATATACATGTACAGTGTCCGTGGAAGAGTATTGAGTTCAAGGGAAGGAGTGGGTCAGCCAGGGGACATTCAATGTTATTAACAGACATTTTATATGGATCCTAGATGTCATACAGAGCTCTGAGGCTTTTCGTTAGACAGAAAGATGGTGGAGACCTTATTTTACCAACAAAACACAGTAGATATTTTTGTGGTCTCAAGCACTGCCACAATGTAGTGTCTACTAAAGCTGCAGTCAGAAATTCAAAATATTTTTCTTGATATGTACTTAGATAAGAGAGCCGAGATAATTAAATTACTTGTGTTAAAAATATGTTATAAATATGGCATATGGAAAGATGTGGAGCTTCCAGAAAATATTAAAACAGGTTTGGGATTTTTCTTGTGGTGAACAGGAAATCCACCCCTTCTATTGATATACTAAAGAATGCTTTGAAACACACATAAAAAATGGATAATTTAATTAGATATGCTACTGCTAACAGACATAGAGAACGGGGGAGAGAAGCCTTGAAAAAACACAGTACTAATTAAAAATAACTAAATACTACCAAATGGAAGATATTTATACAAAATTCATTTTTGTTCAGATGCAGCCTTTTCAATCCATGCATGTTTAGGTTGCTCTTAGGCAGTCATAACAAAATCTCACATAGCTATTCTATTTTAACTGGACATGAGACAGATTTACATAAATGTTATATAGTATTAGATATCTTGGGGTTAGTGTTAGCAGTTATTAAATATCTCAGAGTTTTTTCCTGGAAAAAAAAGGAGGTTAAGTTTGTCAGCAGAGATGATCCAAATTTTTCTTTTACTTTTCATAACAATTTTTAGAATTAACAGCTTAAATCACTGTTGGATGCCAATCTCCTCATAATGAAATATGCATTTTAGCTTCAACACAAGACAACATTTAGTGGCCAACGTTTATATTCATTAAAGTCAACTGTCAATATTTCAAAATAATTTTCATGCTATGATTGCCTTCAGGATTTTGGATCTTTTAAATACTATTGAGGCAAACTATAGGTTCTGCAGTTCATAGAATCATAACATTGCTAGGGTTGGAAAAGATCTTTCAGACCACCTAGTCCAAGCATTAACCTAGCTCTGCTGTGTTTACCAATAAACCATGTCCCCAAGTGCCACATTTAAATGTAATTTAAATACCTCCAAGGATGCTGACTCCACCTGGGCAATCTGTTTTGACATTTGAAAACTTCCTCAGGGAAGAAATTTTTCATAATATCCAATCTAAATGTTCTTTGTTGCAACTCGAGGCAATTTAATCTTTTCCTATCACTTGTTGTTTGTCATAATACCTCACCTCACTGAAACCTCTTTTCAGGTGATTGTAGAGAGCAATAAGGTTTCAAAACTGAACACAAGTGTGGCCTCGCCAGTGATGAGTACAAGGGGATGATCATGGCTCTCATCCTGTTTGCCACTCTATTTCTGATACAGGTCAGAATACCATCGGCCTTCTTGGCCACCTGACCATATGCTGGCTCATGTACAGTGACTGTCGACCAGCACACTCAGGACCTTTTCCACTGGGCAGCTTCCCAGCCACCCTTCCCCCAGCCTATAGAACTATCTCAGGTTGTTGTGACCCAAGTGCAGAATCTGGTACTTGGTCTCGTTGAACCTCGTCCCGCTCACCTTGACCCATTGGTCCAGCCTATCCAGATCCCTCTGCAGAGGCTTTCTGCTTGCCAGCAGATCCACACTCCAGTCAAACTTGCTGATGTCTCCAAATTGACAGAGGGTGCACTCGATCCTCCCATCCAGACCATCAATAGAAATATGAAACAGGGTTAGCCCCAGTACTGAGTCCCAGGGAACACCACTGGTGACTGGCTGCCAGCTGGAAGTAACTCCAGTCACCACAACTCTCTGGGCTCAGCCATCCAGCCAGTTTTGACCCACTGAATAGTGCACCCATCTAAGCTACAAGCAACCAGTTTCTCCAGGAGAATGCTATGGGATATAATGTCAAAATCTTTGCTAAATTCCAGGCAAAAACCATCCAAATCTGTTGTCCCATTCACTAAGCAGGTCACCTGGTCACACTATGACATCAGGTTGGTCAAACAGGACCTACCTTCTCTAAACCCCTGTTGGCTGGGCCTGATCCCTTAGTTGTCATCATGCACCTGCCTGTGATGGCACTCGAGCTGCTTCATGACCTTTCTGGCACCAAGATCAGATTGTCAGACCTGTAGTTCACCAGATCCTCCTTCTGACCCTTCCCATATGTGGGTCTCACATTTGCTAAGCTCCAGTCAACTAGGACCTCCCCAGTGAGCCAGGTCCGTTGGTAAATGACGGAAAGTGGTGGGTGAACACTTCCACCAGCTCCTTAAATATTATTCATTTATGCCTGTTTTTATCAAGATTCTTGCATCTTGTCTTAATATTTAATTTAATTAAGAATCTAAACCCTATCTGCATCAATTAGAAAATCTTGAAATGCTTTATAGTTACTGTTATGTTACTGCAGTGATTCTTTCAAGAATTTGTTCTGGTATATTTGGAATTCTTTCTTCTTAGCATCTATATAGTTCACAATTTATAGAATGGTATTCTTAGCTGGTAAAATGAGATTTGCTGCCATCATAATCAGTGAAAAGATTGTTATTGGAGGCTAGAATCAGAAAATCTGTCATCATGGTGCATATTGTGGCAGCTTCCGAATTAAAAAAGGAGAAAGCACAAGCATATTCTTTGTTCAAATAAGCCAGGATAATTTATTTTGCAGATATTGTAATAGGGGTCATAGCTGGAGTTTTGGCAGCCTTTTGATTCTTTGTGTAACTAACAAGACACATTTAAACCAGATGGAATTATGACCTAAAGTTTTTCATTGCAACTAGGTTTTTGGCTTCTGTTGGTTTATTTTTAGGGGTTTTTTTAATTAACCCAGTAAATGCTTCAAGAGAAGTAATAAACATCCCTGGAACAATTTTGGCTGATGTGCTGGGTCAGCTGGAAGTAAAGAGTCTGTTTCCATAAAAAGATAAAGACGTCTGGATTTGTTAATGTTCATTAGTGAAGACCTGTGTATGGCTTATATTTCATTTAGATCCCTTTTTTTTATAGATTGAATGGTTAGTAAATATTTTTATCTTCAAAGTCTTGTCAATAAAAAAATGCTCTTTTGCCCCTCCTTTTATGTTATAAACTAATAGGGAATATTTAACAAAACTGAATATTTAACTATAATAGGTAATTAGCTATTTCTGATGACCAGTAACCAGTTAAAAATGGATCTTGATGATACTTGAAATTAAGTAGAGCAGTTTTTCAGTAACCAATTAATTTTTCTTTTGATACATAAATGTTTTGGGGTGGAAAAAGGAAAAAAAGAAAAAAAAAAAAACCACAATCAAAACCTTATGTCCATAAATAAAAATGAAACACAAGATTAACATAACCAATAAAAATAAAAGAAAAACTTCAGCCAAGCAAGCTTCTATTCTAGAATACATTCATTGGTTTCAGGTAAATGCTGCTGCTGTGACATAAAGTAGCTAAATTCATTCACTGCTGGAGTTTAATACAACTATAAACTTTTATGTAAAAGTATATTGGATACCTACAAATGTCTAGAAATAGTGGCACTTTTACTGGCTTTTAGTTGAGTTATTTTCATTCAGTTGTTATGTGGCATTCTTTGTGACATTAATCAGATATTTTCAATTACTCTTTGCATTGCTACTGCTTTTAGCTCTTCTTTTTGGTCCGTACCTCAAGCCTAATTATAGACAAGTAGCAATTGAGACTGAAAATGTATTTGTGGTTGCACAGAGTTAAGCAAGATAAATACTAAAACTCCTGCTGAAGGATCACACCTGCTGAACATTCTCTTTAACTCTCCTAAAGCATGAAGGATAGCAAAGATATCCAAGGGACGACTGCTTCTCTGATTCGCTACTGTGAAGAAATCAAAAGCAGAGAATTAGAAGCAATCAGATGGGTCTTTAGAGGCACAAGTTATATGAAGGTAATATATGCATCCTTATGTGTAGGCCACTATCCTATGTGGGAATATTCAGAATTTATATGAACCAATCTTAAAATTGCTTGCATTATTTGTTTACTTGCCTGGATTCTTCTTTCCATGGTGACAAGGACTCTTGATAAGCTGACAGAAACCAGAACAATATAAAAAGACAAGAGTAACTGAAAACTGCCCATATAAAGGCATTTGAAAGCATGAGCTCATGCATATTTCTGAAGAAATCTATCAGGATGAAAGGATATCATTTCAAAATTGTATATTTTAAAGTGTTTGGGATGCCAGACAGCCTCCAGACTGGTGTTTCTAAGTTCTTCAAGGTTCCCCTATTCTAACTGCTGCCAGTGTCATTAACTCCCAACTTGCACAGGCTTCTTTGCTCTACAAAGATTCTCTAGTAGCATCACCATTTTCACCACTAAGTCTACTCAGGCAGCAAAGCCTGAAAAATACATATGAATCAATATCCTTTGCTTCTTCAGATATCCTGAAATATTTTCTTTGGAATCTAAATTTAAGCATCTATTTAAATGCAGGCAATTAAGTATTGCTATCTGACAGACATTCATCTACTTAGCATCTCAAAATTATTATTATTACTATTACTATTGTTATTATCATTATTATTATTGTTATTATTATTTATTATTTTGTGTCTAGGCAAGTTAAAAAAAAGTGACCCTCTAGGACAATGGTTAATTCCATACTGGGGTTTACTTAATGCATTAATACAGTATGTAGGAGATATAGGACTTTGGACCTTCTTCCCAATACTACCCTTTTTCTTTATGCAAACATGATCCTAATGCTAAATACTAAATAAATTCCTCCTCAGACATGCCCCCCTTTATTTTTACCCTGTTCGTAGTAATTTTCTGCATAGTCTCTGAACAGTGCTGAATGTCTTACAAAGGTGAACTGTTCCACTTGTTCCTTCAATAGTTCTCCACCTCCAAGACGAATTCAAAGGAAACAGTAAAGAGGAATGACATTGCCTGCATGTTAGTGAGATGAAAAAGCTCATGATCCTGCACTAGAATCTTAAGCACTTTTTCCCACAGTCACTTCACGTATGGAAAAAAAAATATTTTTCATAAGAATAACTTTTTTGTATTGATGATTGAAGTCTTTTCCCTTTACACTTTTGAAAATTAACACTAGGCTTTTTTTTTGTGTTGTACCTAATAAATCAAATTTTATTCAAAATTTTCAGTATTAAAAAATAGAACAATGTGATAATACCGAGGGGATATCTAAATATAGAAAGTCTCTGCATCTGGGAGGTAGCTCTAAATTTTCTATATGCTTATTTGAAATTCTGTCCTACTTTCAATAAAACCACTAGTAAAATTTCCTTATTTCAGCTGTACAGAAAAAATAGAACCATAGGCATTATGATCATTCACCATAAAGAGGATTAAAACAGAGGTCTTTTTAATCTGACATTCATTTCCTAGTGTGTATTAATAGTAAAAATATACAAAAACCCACAGGTAACAAATATAGGGAACACGATATTTGCAGGAAATTTCTTCCTAGCCACAAAACTGAGTTACCTCAGCTCCTGAAACAGGGGTTCACAATTCTTCCACAGTTTTAAGTCTAAAATAGAGTATGGATGATCTTATTTTCTATACAAGTTTCCACTACGTCCCATCATTCTTATCCTAAGCTTAATGCTAACTTGAATTAGAAAATAATAAAGGCTAAAACAGCCATCTCCTTTTATCAAATTTAAATTTGTCTTTTAATACTTTTACTCTGTCTTATTATTTTAGGAAAAAGAATTAAATGTTATTTACATCTTCTTACCTACACATCCATTGTGTTGTATGGCTCAGATTTGCTCTGTTCAACTTCAAAAAACCCAACACAACTGAAAAAGAAACCCTGCATATGTGGAGTCTTCCTGAATTTTCAATATTGACCTGAGGTCTCAGGCACTGTCTCTTGAGGAAATAAACCCTTTTTTTTTTACATTTGACTTGTGAAAAAGACCAACAAAATAGCAACATGGTGGGGTATGCTTATTCTAAATGTATACTAAATATAAAGTCTAAATTAAAAAAAAAAAAGAGATCAACTTGCCAAAAGTTTATATCTTTGATTTGTCAATAGAAATGTTGCATATGTTCTAAGAAAATAAGAAATACATTGATGATAGTATCTGTATTACCTCTACCAAAGTAAAGGTCAAACACTCTATTACATATCTTAACTTTAAAAGTAATGCACAGTTTTCAATATTTACGTATCAATTTTTGGACAGCAAATACACCTTTATGACAGATGACCTTATCCTTGTCTGAAAGAGATATATGCTAGAGCTGTCCATCAAAATGAAATACATTTTTTATAATTCTGTCACTGTTACTAGGGTAGAATGACATATCTCTATTTAATGAATATAATTTAGTTTTGAAGACTGAAGTTCAAATAAAGAAAAAATACAATTAAAAATTATGACATAATAGCATTACCTATTTAAAGGTAAAATTGATAAACAGTGTCAAGATAATTTTCTCAATATCTTGAATTAAAAGGAGTCATGTGTATTTATTTTTGTACAGAGGACATTTTCTATCTTTTTGCTTACACTATTTGTCCTATGAAATAGGCTGTTCTGATCTATTTATATCAGTCCTAACACTTGTTTGCTAGGGAGAAGGGACGGCAGGGGGAGGATAGGAGTGGTGTGGACTAGATGACCTTTAGACACCCTTTCCAACCCAAATTATTCCATGATTTTCTGTAAATATTAATTGTTGCTCCAGTAAATTATCAGTATATTCCAGGAGATGGAATAAATACATACCTGAGTATTTGAGTTACATCTAAAACTACTCCCTCTTGAATGTCAAACAAGTCTTGTCTTTGCCAGGTGACCAATTTACATTGACTGTTTTACTCCAAAACATGAAAGTCTGTTGAAGTCCCAGAAAAGAAACTTTCATTCCAATGACATGTCAAAATTTAGGTAAAATCAGAAAGTCAGACTTTGACATTGGGCTTTATTTAAAGCACAAGGAGAGGACGGGGCCTTACATCTCTCCATTTTGACAGCAAAGTAGGGCAGCGACATCCTCAGACAAGACTGACTGGAGGATGGTGAGCATCAAGCCAACACTGCATCCCAGCTGCCCTGGTCTGTAGAAAAATTCCAAAGGCAAATGTTAAATTTACAATAGAATTACAATAGAAGTCAGGTAAGGCATGGAAACCTTTTTTCCTCTGTTTTCAGATAAGTATGCATACCTTGTATAAAGGCTTTGGGTTTGTCTGTGCTTTTTAATCCATGCTCTTCTAAACACACAGCACAGACACTGCGATACCTAAATTACACTGCAAGATAAACTAAGTATTCAGAAGGAGGTACATACAGCTTTTAAGAGTATAAACTCATTTTCCTCAATAAAAGATGTTTCCATACATTAAGATAAATGGTCTTAAAAAAAAAATTGAGATTCAATTGAATTAAATTGAATTTTAGATAAGATTATTCCAGGGTAAAGAAAATTATTTCAGATATTTATTAATCACTGATTCTATCTCAGAAGTCACATTCCTCTACAAACTTTCGGCAACCAAAGGATGTCCTCTGGAAAGATAATTGGTAAGGAAAAAATCTGGAAGGACCCAAGAGACACAGCTTGAGACACATTTTCTATCTGTTGTGAGTGCCATGGTTTTGCACATGTGCTTTGATGGGTGCCTTCTGCAAACCTCTGCTACCATCTCTCAGGCTGAATTTGCAACAAATGTTCTCCAAGGCCAAGAAGTTAAATCAGCTGATGGAAGGCTCTGAAAGCTGGTCCATGGTGCATGGCAATATCTTGTAGTCGAGAGTGAGGAGGAGGAGGGTGTTAGGAATCAAAATTTTTAGTAGTGAGAAGCTACTGGACCTGCTTAATTTTTGCCATGAGTGATACAGTTAAGATCATGCAACAAGTATGTTGGAGAGCAATAAAAACTAAAACAGAAGAGCTTTGTTCTGATACTCCCTGTTTAACAACATGACTTCTGTTCCCCTCAGTAATAAAATCTGAAGTGTGGCACTTTATATGTGCCATGTTTTACTGTACAGCTGTGTGCCATAGAGGGTTTTAATGTGACATCATACCTTTTATGTCTTAAGAAGTATAGTAGCAGACAATGCAATCTATGTATCTGTTTTGGCTTCATAGTATAAAGTAGGACAGGAAAGGAATATTATTTATTTTGGTAAAAAATGTGGTGATAATCTAATTTAAATGACATGTTTTACATTAAAAATATTCCACAATCAATCAGGTATAACCTAATGTTTCTAAATAGTTCGCCATCAGGCTACCTCAGAAACAAGAAAGTTGGGTTAGAGAAATTGAGGCAGAAGAGACATCTGTAAAAATTACTAGATAGTAAGACATTGGTCATTTCAGGAGGAAGAAGTCAGATTAGACACAACTGCACTCAACTTTATGCCAATTCTCCAATTCCAAACTTCTGTGGGTTGGTTAAAGAAAATAATCAAGTCAATCCTAAATGAGTCATATATCTCTTAACTTGTTTACAGAAAACTTTTGTTAAAGATGATTGGTTTTCAGTTTTCTCTCCCTGTTTTCTTTTACAGAGATTGAACTGGGGATTTTTAAAAGTCTTTAAAATTAAAGTGTTCATTCTTTTTTTATTTCCCCACCTGTATTTCTTCATTCATAACACTAAATTTAATTACTACATTGGAATATGAACCCCACAGACAAACACTCCTGAATACTGGAAGGGCAGGTGTGGATCTCAGTAATTTCTGACTCTTGTCTAAAGTATTTAGACTGTGCTAGTGCTGCTTTCTAGGTTCATTTCATAATTCCATTTCTTTCATCTAAACACACATCTACTGGCAGGGCAGGGCTTATTGGCAGCAAACTTTCCTCTCACAGAGGTCAGTCTCTGATGCTGAAAATGGTGGCTAATGGAGAGGAAAGCTTCAAAGGGAACATCAAGAAATTTTGAGAGCAACAGGGGCAAATTTAAGGGAGTTAATTGACACTGCCATAAAAATGGGAAACACCTGAGCAAATACATCACAGATCAAAAGAGAGAGAAATGACCTACAGAAAATCAGACAGAAAGGAAAAAAGGAAAGTAAAATGCATTCCAAAACCTAAGAAACTCTGCATGTAGCTTTGTTACGTTAGTTACAGAGGTGCATTCAAGCTTCAAAAGTCAGATTTTGTATACCTCAGAGTTTAGGGTATTAAATCTGCTGTTTTGATTCACACCCTTTTATACTTGAAAGTATAAGCGTCCTGAAGAAAAAAAAAAATTACTGTACCCTTTGATAACCAAAACATTCACACTGAAAAGCTTTTGTTCTTAATATTCTAAAGATAAAACCACATTTTTTCTCACTCAGTAGGAAATACGTATAAAGGTTGATTTTTTTCCCCCATTATTTTTCCTTCTAAAATATCTAGAGGTTTGTTCTAGCTATATGTAAGGTATGTCTATAAATGGCAAAGCTAATATTTATAAGACATCCAATTCTTTTACTAGCTGATAATAAAAGGATGAAATTTCTCTGCTTTTCCTCTTCAATAAAAATGGAAACTTGTTTGGTTTTTTCCTAGTTTTATTTTGAAGACCTAGAAAACTGAATTCTTAAAAAACTTGGGAGCTTGAAAAGAACAGATTATAGGAAATGACACCCAGCATACAGAGAGTCAGATACTGGACGTAATCTTGATAGGATGCAATATGTGTCTCGGCAGATATTATCTTTAATTACATATATATGCTCAATAGTTTTCAGTCACATGTAATTCTCCTCCCTTTATCTTCATTTCATCTACTTAATTGCCAGATTTTCTCACAGTGAGCTTATTTTCGTAGCTATTGCAAACCACTGACCACCTTTAAAGTGCTATAAAAATAATAATAAGAGAAATATAATGCTTCGAAGGTGATTATTCTGAAAATATTATGTCACCCAGCAGTCACCTCCTAAATAGTGATTACTGAGGTACTTTCACAATCAGAAGTACCTCCAAAACTCTGTGGTTAAATATGCTACATGATGATTTTTTTGTAGTTAACACAATGACTATTAAACAGCCCACTTATCTGAGATTTCTCCATTCTGTGTAATTGCAATGTTAATTATGATCATCATAACTAACTCCTAGTTACAATGAATGTCAAGTTAAAATTTGTGTGGCTTAAAAAGTGTAATGTAGAACTCTTCATCTAGAGTAATTTTTCTTTTCAACAGCTGAGCAGAAATTAAAATACTTGCTCCTTCCAGGTCCTAAAAACCTATTCATAGTTACTTCCAAAGTCCAGGATTTCAGGATAGACTGGATGAAAGTAAGATAAATCAAATTAAATATTTGTTGCATACAGGAGCTAAAGTCCTTATAACTGGATAGTCTGCCTGTGCTGATCTTCCCAAAGTCTCTGTGTAGCCAGAGCTCTGTACTCTCTCACATCAAATCCAGGAACCAGTCATGGAAGCATGATAATGGTGATTTCTTTGTAGACAATGTTATGACCTGCTAAAATGTGGAATTCCCATTACTTGAAACATTTATTACAAGTGAGGAGAAGAGTGCTTGTTTTTCTTTTTAAAAATATGCAGTTTCAAGCCATATGTCTAAAATATTTTGTAGGGTCTGTTCTGAATTCTACAGGTAGCTTTGATGAATAAGTCTATCTTTTGTTGGCAGATGTCTCTAAATGTATGAGAGAAAAGATATAGTTAAATACCATAACATCTTGGTCACCAGGAGTTCAGTAGGGCTTTTTTCATTGGTTGCAGTAAATGTTGTGAATATATAATCATAATACCCAGATTCCTGGCGACATGTACAAAGCTAACAATTTTAATGAAAAGCAAGAGCAGTTAAGCATCCATCTTCCATTATAAAAGGGATTTTAAAAGTGTTCTATTTATAACCTCACATTAAACTTAAAACTAGGGGAGCAAGTATTGGTGGTGAAAACATTAGCATTAAAACACTCCAAGACTTTTATCTAGCTGCTACTGGCTCATAAAAAGACAAGAACTTCTGTTGCTTTTAGCTGTTTATTCCACAGAGAGTTTGAAGTTACATAAGCCATTATCAGGCAGGGTCTGTGCTTCCAGACTATCACAGGGATACGGAAATGGATAAACATTCACACTGGAATTAATTGTCATTAGTTCACAGAAAGAGAGTTGTACACACCCCCAAAATACAGAACTAAGTGTAACAAATACTTATGACTCAGGAGTTAAAGATATGTTGACCCAGGAAAATAATAAAAAATGACAAAAACAAAAAGAACAAAAATCCATTCAGTTTTGAAAAGCTGCTTTCTGGTAAATAAAAGTCAGGTCAGAGGTGTAATAAAAGTAAAAATAGAAGCTCAGTTAACTGGAGACAGTGACAGTGAACTTGATGTGACTAGCCATGTACACCTAGTGGCATTATAACATGTCCCTCTGGAGTGCTCATGAGGCTGTCAGATAGGACACAAGAACTACAAGAGACCTATGCCATTTGGAGCAACATCTGATAGTCAGGAAAAGAACATGCTTCCTTTACGTAAAATTTATGCACACACACATGTGCAAGTTCATGTAATTTCAATTTAATATAATTTAAAAGGAAAAATGAAATATTAATATTCTTTGAACTCAGTTAAATGAACCAGGTTTTCAGACTACACACATAGACAAAACCCATTTACAGAACAGAAACAGAAATAATACAAAAACTATTTGTACTAGATTAGACTCAGACTATTTTTTTCATCATTTTTCTGTCTTCAACATCACACATTCACAGAACTTGTCTTTTACTAAGAAAACAATGCATTTTTCTCTAGAACTGGAATAGTAATATCCAATGCTTAGCAGGTGAACAATACAGTGCTTAAAGAAAACTGCAGAGCAACTGCAAAAAAACTATAGAATCAATGAGTTCCAGATGTTTTTCTTTAGGATGTCACAAGACTGCTGATTAACTCAATCATATCTATGAATTCCCTTTAATATTACCTACATACAGAATTAAGTCTAGGGTCTTTATTCCTCATCAGAATCTAGCCACATCTCTGATTCTAGGTAACTGGCCTCAGCTGGTGTGTGACTCCTTCATATACAGCTTCTGTTCAGAACACCTCTCCTTAAGACAAAATACAGTAGAGACAGAATCAGCACTAATTTAGAGTCCCTTACTCTTTGCTACCCAGCACCAGCCAAGCATAAGAGTTTCTGACTACAGGATCAGATGAATGTCATCCATCTAATTCACTGGGTTTTGTGAAAGGAAAGAGATGACACTGCTTGCTGTGTTATATGCTAAGCAGTTTAGGACTATTTTCATCCAGAACAGAGGGTCTTAATATCACTAATAATTCTTATTGTTACAAGATCCCACTAAGATCGTATATTTTAGAACCACATTAGTTTTCAGCTTTATGTCATAGTCATCCTGTGATAACTACAGTATACAATTTCTTCTTCCTAAGTTTATAACAAAAATTCTTATTAGTCATCCTTTCACTGTGAGCTGTTAAATTTCAACATATTTTGTTTGTTGTAATAATCCAGATTGTTAGCACAACCCAAGTATTATGGACTACTGTCACGGTTTGACCTCAGCCAGCAATCAAGCCCCAAGCTCAATCACCACCCCACCAGTAAAATCAGGTAGAGAATCTGAAGTGCAAAAGACGGAGAACTCATGGGTTGAGATAAAGACAATTTAACAGGGAAAGCAACAGCCACATGTGCAAGCAAAGCAAACCCATGATTTAATTCACTGCTTCCATGGGCAGGCAGGAGTTCAGCCATCTCCAGCTGAGCTGGGCCTCATCACATGTAATGGTGACTTGAGAAGACAAGCACCATCCCTCTGGACATGATCCTCCTTCCTCCTTCTTCTACCCACTTTATACACTGAACACAATGCCACGTGGTCTGGAATATCCCTTTGGTCAGCTGGGGTCACCTGTCCCGGCTGTGTCTCCTCCCAGCCTCCCATGCATCCCCAACTTCCTCACTGGTGTGACAGTATGAAAAAGCAGAAAAGACCTTGGCTCTGTGCAAGCTCTGCTCAGCAATAACAAAAACATCTCTCTATTATCACCCCTGTGTTCAGTACAAATCCAAAACACAACCCTATACAAGCAAAGAATATTAGATCTACCCCAGCCAAAATCAGCACAAGAATCCTCAAAATCCTTCAGTAGCTTTCTCCTCTGATTTCTGCCATGCCTTAGTGTCAGGGTGTTCATTTCAATCTTCAGTCCAGGGAGTTATTTCCCTGGAACATTGATTGAGTCCACTCTTAAAAAAATAGTTAAATTTTTTAGCTCATGCATTCCAATAATAAAGTATCCCTAAACTATTCTCATAGCTTTGATATGGTCTGGCTTCTAATCATTAAAATCCCTTCTCTGCCCCTAGGAAGTCTGCTGAGGTTCCATTTCTGCAACTGGGTGTAGTCATACTTTTCCTCATAGTGCTGGTTATTCCATTGACAATTCAGCTCCATAGCATTTTCCCTGCTGTTGTGTCCATTTCAGCCTCAGGTGTAGCTTAGCAAGATTCATCAATGTGCTCCTGGCAGGCAGCAGAAGTTTCAATTTCCTGCATCAACTCTAGGGTCAATTTTCAAATTTTTACTAAAAAGCAGGTCTTACTAATGCAGATTTGACTCTTGATGTGGATGTGAATTTCTGGCCTTGTCTTCTGTCCTTTTACATTATAATCCTGTTTTCAAGTCTTCTGTAGTTCTTGTTTCTCCTGGCTCTCTCTTGCTACCATTGATACACATTTTTATTTTGTATCACTTTTTTTGTTTGTTTGTGTTTTTATTTTTTTAATTGAGACATTAATTTCTTATTTGTTGTTCCTGATATTTTCTTTCTTCTTTTTCTTTTTTTTTCACAATGCCAACCTCATATCCCAGCAGTTGGTGTGATCACTTCTTCATCATTGTTCTTAAAAGAAAGATGGCCATCTCTGCAAAATTGCTTTAAATAAAAATAAATATTACTATTGCCCTTGTGGGGAGAAGATACATACTACAGTAACAGTTTTTAAATGGAAAATAGATAAAAATAGATAATATAGGTAATAGCATTTAATCCAAAGAAATTATGTAGAAAGATAAAATGAAGAAGAATTTAAGTTGAAAGATTTTGTTCCCATTTGCAAGCATACATAAGTCTCACAATGTTATTTTGGTGGCCACCTGTTACGTTCTCACAGAGTATCCAGTTATACAGAAATTCTATTTTTCAGGGTAGTTTAAATAGAATGCAATTATTATATTCAACCATAGCTATCATCTTCAAAAGGACTGAACTCTTAAAATTAAGGTCCTTGGAAATTATGTCTTTATCATTTAGAGTTTTGATCAATAAAGAAAATGAAGATTTTTCCACTTTAGTTAAATAAAACCAGTTCCATGCAACTAATACATTGCAATGAGCCATTCAGAGTATTTTTGTTGGGTTTTTTGGTGGTTTTTAACAGTCATTTGTTTTGAATAGCCATATCTTAAAGAAATATTCTTCAAATCATGGACAACTGTCGACTGTGCAACAAAGAGCCACATTTGAAAAGGAAATTATAATTATTCCCCTTGTACAAGCTAGACAGTTGTACTTCTGAAACACCAGGGCTTTTAAGTGGGAGCTATATTAATCTTTATTAATCCTTGTTATCATGATTGCATAATGTCTGGATTTAAATGTCTGATGTACAGCACTCTTTTTCCTGCATCTCTGGTAATCAGAAGTGTGAAAATAAACCTTGCACTTTAAAAGAAACACTTCATTTGAAAAAAATAGATATAATCATCTGTACTATTAAAAAAAGTTTTACTTCACACAAGAATAAATATACAGCATGTCAGAGTTTCAGACTTGCTATTTTATGTTAAAATATGCACTGCTACATGTCAGAGCTGTGAAAATGGGAGGTAAAACAAGAAGGCACTTGGCCAAATAGTTATAGCAAGATTTTTTTTTCCATTAAGATTTTTATTTTTGAGAATACTACTCCTACGATTTAATTACAGCATTTAAAACACTCTCTAAAATGGTCTCTGTGTGCCCTACTGAAACTTCAAACTACCCTAATTAATGATTAGATCAGAGTCAAAAACAAAAACAGGTTTGAGTTGGGGTCTTCTTGGGCTTTTTTACAAGGTTCTAAATTGCAGAAATGAGCCATAATTCAAATAACCACTTTCAAACAACAGATACAGTGTATAAAGACATTTAAAGAACTTTCTGCAGACACATCATTAGTTTAGAGTTAGCTTTACATTAACATTACCATTGTAAATCTAAATTTTGGGAGAAGAGGGGTTCTAACTTTATTGCAAACATGTTCTGTCTAAAGAAGCTTAAAGAGAGTGCTCAACTAGAAAAGATTACTTACTTAAGTTTGTTAGTTCTCAGAAATGATTGAAGAGTTCAGGTTTAAAAAATACTGTCAAAAGAATATTTTTCCCAATGTGTGTTTTGGCTCCTAAATGAATATTAAAAGTAAATTAAAATTATTATAGTCTTAAATTCATTTGATCTTATAGAGTATGAGTAAAGAAGGTCTATTTCTCTCACTCTAAGGGTATATGTTTGTGTGTTTGCTTGTTTTGATTTATGGTGTTGTGAGAAGTCAAATCAAACTGTAGTTTCACACTATATGGATGAAATGCATTGTTTAAATAACTGAAGACATATTTCCAGAGAAATATTGACTATTGACTTCTGTTTAGACAATTATGCTGATATAAGATTTTTACTAATTTAAGGGCAATGTGCTGTGAAAAGTGAATATTTGCTGTTTAAATGATAATACAGACCTTGTGCAAATGTCCTTTACAGCCTTTTATGTCTCCAGTGGCTCCTTCATGACCCATTACTGTTTAAAGTTTCTCTAATAAGTGGCTGCTTCTTAAGGGTTGACACAATATGTTGGGGAAGAATAACTACATCCACACTGACATAACAAGCTGTTCTTGAGAACAACTTTCATAACAATAAACTAGCCTAGATTAGATGCAAACTGGATTCATTTCTGTAGCATGTGTTGTACTTCCAATTCACTGCAGAGCAAAGACAGCCTTGACAATAGACATGTCATTGTCTTCCTAGCAAGTCACTGGAATTTCCTCCAGTATTTACAACACTGCATGTGACCTGTGAGATCTTCTCAGTGTCAGGTTAAATATCACTATGGATATTTAATCAGTGCACTCCACAGATTTTGTAGAGAAAGGGCCTTTGAAAGATTTCCTAATTCTCATATTGTGCAGTTTTCAAGCACGCAGCAGGAGTAGGAATCGTCACAAAGACCTTCCAATTGAAAAAATGGGAATTGTGTTTTCCTCTTGCTGAAACAAATGCCAGTTATTTTTTGTCCTGTTTATTGCAGGAAGCTTATACATACATGGTCCCCCACATTTGCCTATGAGAAAAGTGGAAAGGGAATGGCCTTTTTAGAAGGGCATGCAATATGACAATGAGGAATTACTTTAACTGAAGAAGACCAAGTTTAGATAGATAGCAGGAAAAAATTACTCTCTTTGGGCATGGTGAGGCACAGAAAGAGGTTGCTCAGAGAAGCTGTTGATGCCTCATCTCTAGAAATGTTCAAGGCAAGGTTGGATGATGCTTTGAGCAACTTGGTCAATTAAGAGGTATCCTTACCCATGGCAGGGGGGTTGAACTAGATGGTCTCGAAGGTCCCTTCCAGCCTGAATTATTCTGTGATTCTGTGATTGCATGTAATTTCAAACCATATACCAGTCCTGATAAACTCAATCCTGAAGTCAATCACTGCAACCAAAATACCATTGTCATTCTCTCATCGATTTTCATGGTTTGTCCAATTTTACCGTAGCACTTAGGAATGTTTCTTCTTTATTCCACACTGTATATAAATTTCTTACCTTTGAGTGCACTCTTCATAACATGGTGGATCTAAGTACTTTTCTCTTAAGAATTTTTTAAAAAGCTAATGATTTGCTATAACCTCCTAAGAGTTGGAGAAGACATATTCTTCTCTGCATGCTTCTCATTAGCCTTCAGAAGAAGTCAAACAAATTGCTTTGAACTATTTTATTTAAACTGCTCTCAGGGGACTAAAAGTACATATAAAGCCAGATACCCCAATTCATCTGAAAGGAAGTCATCAGCAAATTCACTTTTTTTTCTTGAACCTTTTTTCTCACATGTAGTGAATGATGAAAACCCATTGTAATGAGAACACAAATACACTAGATTAAACGTAATCCAGAGATGTTTTACACCAGTCTGCTCCGACTTTATTGGGAGATGTTAGAGATATTTTACTCCGTGGCAGAAAGTGTTAATACAGTGATTACACAGGTTTTCAATTAAGAAACCAAAACTAGTAGAAGACCACTGAATTTTGTGCACGTGAACACGGATTAGCATGGTCAGTGTATTCAGAGTAAAGTTTTGATTTACAGTTTGCATGCCCCAGCTTCCGTCTGTACCAGGTTTCTTACATCCTAGGGTGAACAATATATTTCTGCAAATTATGTTAGAATATTAATGCAGGTTCTCAACTGAATTCCAGTTATGATTAAGTCATAGATTTAGTTATTTTTCACTTAAAATAATAAAACTTTTGTTTTTTCAGGTATACTTTAGGTATGAAGTGTTCTGTATCACTGATCATTCATATTCCTTTCTTTTGGACTTTCTCCATCATTCTTTGAAAGTCAGCATATTAGAGCTGCTGAAACTTTGTCAGTAGACTGGAAAATTATTCATATTTCTGTATGTAATGGCATAAGACATAAGAACAACTGTGTATAACTCTTATTTTATTTTATTTTTACCCAAGAATCTGAAAATTCCATCTCATTTTCATTTTGTGTGGCTATCATTAACATGATTTTATCTGAGAAAACCATACTGCTTGTTTAACACAGAATGGATAATCCCAGATGTTATGAAGAAAACGAAACAAAGTAAAAGTAAACAAGGGAAGGTTTGATTAAAATGTCATCACATTTATTTCTCAGATTTTCCACTTTCAAGAGAAGTCACTGTATTACAAACTGCAGACTTTAAGCTTTCATCTGTTTTACTAACTAGCTTTGTTTCATGTGTATATATAGCACTATCAGCTAAAATGTTTTTGCTTAAATATACATCAGAAGTTCTCTAGGTGTGTGAGGTGTGATTCATTGTAAGAAATACTGTTATTTCTTTTCTAATACTGAGATTTATTCAACCTTACTACCTTAATATGAATTATTATTATGAACCTCCAAAGAGAATTTGTATTCCAAAATACTCAATTACTTGACCATGAGGAAAAATAAAGAATTAAAGAATTACTATCAGTAAATACCTTCACAGTTTTCAGAAAAAAATTAGAAGAAAACTTGGGTACTGTACCTTTAAATATTACTCTGTTTAGTAACTTCAAAATGCTATTTAAAAAAAGCTCCACTGGGTCACTTTGCACCTTCTCCTTGGCTAAATTGGACACTCTTGCTGCAGCTCCGATATCATGTTGCATATTTGGAAACTTGACATATGTCACATTGAGGACAAGAAGATTAAAGTGCTTTCCTTTTCTACTGTTTTCTTGACAATTAATTCTATATTGCCTCAAGACCTAAAATATGCAGCTTGCTTAATAATGCTCTTTGAACTTTGTAATGATTGATCTATTGCAATTAAACTTTGAACTCTGAATATTACCAGGTCATCTTATTGTTGGCAGTGGTAGACCTGTGAGTCCTCTTTAAAATGAAATCCTATGGCTAAGTCACTGATCCAAGAGAGGACAAAAACCATATCATCTAAATGACCAACAGTGCCCTCCCTTGCAGAGGGGAATCAAAACATGGAAAAGAACAGTCACATTGAAAAGAGAACATATTTCTAATTCAACACTGAATTGTGTGATTGCCATTATTAAATAGGTCTACTATCGCAGTATAATATTTCAAGAAAAAACAAAGTAAACAAAGTGCTGTGCTAGAAACCAGAGTTCTCAGGAGCTTTGAACACACTATTTTCTTAAAAATGTCAAATTCTGATACCAAAATTTCCCACTCATATCCATGCTCTTTAGTCAAACTGCGACATAAACCCCTATAGAGGTTTTATAGAAAGTGCCCCGTAGAGGTTTTATAGAGGTGCCTATAGAGATATTAATTTTTTTAGTAGTTGGGAGTCTCAGATGAGATGTGGCAGAGAGAAATTCAAGATTTTCTTCAGCATCAGATAGACCAAGAAAAAACATGACTTTCACTTCTCACTGAGTCCTCTGAACACTGAAAATTGGTGGATTTCTCTAGTGCCATACAGATTTTATTACTAATTAACTTTAGCTTTGATTTTTTTTCTCAGTATTTCAATAACAGAAACTTTAATGTTTTCTCAAGAAATAGAATGATTGCTTTTTTTACCTTTTACTGTCACAGCAGGAAGACATTGTATTCTTAGATTTTTTACTATTTAATTATAAAAGTCAGATAATTGGGATA
>VWZV01001822.1:0-31344 GCA_013397155.1 Irena cyanogastra | reverse complement strand
TACATAGTGATTTTGAAATATGGAAGAAGGGGCCTGACTTATTTTTGGCTTTAATTCTACATCTTTAGAAGCTAAAATTTTTAATCCAAATTATCTATATATGGAAGAAAGAATAGCAATTTTACCATTGTGGATTTTCCTAAAATTTTCCCAGAACATTGTATCTTTAGAAAAACCTGTTTAAATATGAGAATGGTCAAATAATCTAGAGAAGACAATAGACTCTTTGAAAGTCTTGAATAAGTCTTGACCCTTTATAGATGCAAAGAATTAAATATAAATGCATAGATTTAGACAGACAGAGGCATCACAGTGAGGATATAAAACCTGCTTCCAAAATATTTCTTTCAAATAAGAAAATAAAATATTCTTCGTGGTGCTCATTTATCACAGCATTATGTGTAGTTATAATTCCAAATCACCAGATTCATGAACAACCACTGTCCTTTTAATTTCTTCTAACAGGCCATGCCATCTTCTGTTTTCCTTCATGTTAGACATGAAAAACAATACAGCGAGAAAATGCCAATTTTTGTATTTATTTCCTAGCATTTAAATAAGATTAAAATAATGCATCCAAAAAAAACCCCTTTAAACCTTTGCTACCTGCAGATTTCCACAGAGGCCTAATACTCTACTTACATTAAAACATCTCAGAAAAAGACAGGAAGAACTTATAAAAGAAGAAAAATAGTGCTTCCTCAACTTTGCAGTATGCTTTCTATTTTCCACTCAGAGAAGATAAAACAGTAATTTTCACCAAATAATAATTCTCTCTATACAGGTCAAGGCAATATAGCTTATTTTAGAGGCTTATGAAATTCCAAGGTTGTGCCTCACTTTCCTTTCCAAACTATGTCTGCACATAAGAAAGTGTACAAAATCTTACATTTTTATTGTATCTTCTCTTTCATAAATGAATTCTTACTTTTTCCTGATTGGCTCCTCTATGAAAAATCATAACTTGGAATGCTGCCATGCTTTTTTATCCAGCACTATCCTGGATGCTGTTCTGCTGGGAGTCAGCTCTGGGCTGGGTTCCTCAGGATAGTTTGGATGAGCTGCTTTGAAAATGACTGTCAGATTTCATTTTTCTTTAAAAGCAACAGCCAGAGCTATGCAGCTTCAGATTGAGGAACAACATTTTAAAAAAATGGTTCACAAAGAGTGAACCTCCCCCCCAAGAAAACTAATGCTTTTTCCTATATCATGAATTAGGAAACAAAGAAAAAGAAATGTAACTCTAACCACCAAAACAACTTAGAAAAAGAAAAACTTTATCATAGAAGACATCCTTTCTGAAGAGAGAGAAAAAAGTCACATACACTTATGATTTTTTTCTTTCAAATGAGAGTAGAAGAAGAAATTAATTGTGGCACTATGTATTACATGCTTACTCAATATATAAGTACCATATAGCTTTTTTCTTTAATCACAACAAAAACATTTTCTAGACATCTAATAGTAGCATATTTATATAGTATAATAGTAGCATATTTTGATATTCCATTTTGCTCATTAGTTTTCCCAAAGGTAAACTTGTCCTCGAGAATTGACAGTGCTTTTTTTTATCCATATAGATTACAAGATCCTATATGAGGCTATCTTTGGATTATTTAAAATTTGAAGGTGCTTTCTAAATGAATTGTTCTCTTGAATGGGTTCAAAGTCACATTAGAAAAAAATAAGAGGAGGTTTATCTTAAAGACTAGGGTATACCCTCAACTTCTGAAAAGAATTCTAACTCCTGGACAATAGTACAGAGGAAGAAGAAATTAAAAATCAGCTCTAGACTTCTGGGGTAAATTCTCAGAAACCAGCCTGCTCACAGCCTTGAGTAATGAGGTCACTGGAGAAGCATATTCTTGATCGAGAAAATGCACAGCAGAGTGCAATAAGAGCATCTAATTTCCTATACTGCTCCACTTTAACCACAGCAATTTTTCCTATATTTTTACCTACATTAGTCAGGAAACATTAAGGAAATCACTTGTTCAGAAAGCTTACCAAACTTACATATAAGCTTTCCAAGACAAACCTTTACTTGCAAAAGTATACAATATTTAGAATGCTTATAGTAAGAGTTTTAATTATTTAAGATATTTTTAAATCTCCCCAATGTATTTAATGATTTTTTTCCCTTTTAATATTAAAATAAAAATCACACTTACTAATTATTTTTCCCTCATTATTTCTAAGTTATTCCATTGATAATATATTTTAACAGTAATCAAGCGCCATCCTTAAAATGAAAATTTTCCTTCCAGTACCAAAGCACCGTAGTTTCAATGTCTTTGGGGGGATTTTTATGTATTTCAGTTCCAAATTTATTGAACTTTACTTACATATCCCATATTCTTAGGCCTGGCACTCATAATGTTAGCCAGCTAAGACTGGCTAACTCATCACTGCTTGTTCCAAAATAATTTGAGATTGAAAGCTTCTTTCATCTTTCTTCCCCTGTGTACTGACTCACCTTCCACCTTTACAAGAGATATGTTATTATCTTGTTCAGTTGACTTTACCACATCAGCTCTGACAGGAAGATAAAGTTTCCTGTACCATAGTACATGTCATTTCTCAAGAATATTTTTCTGAAAGGAACATAAATATGAATTACTTCTCAAAGCCTCCTGCCATAGTGGAAAAAACTTTTCAGGAACTGAAGATATTTTAGTCCAAGCTTGAGGAAAGGCTTTAATTTTCCAAGGTGATTTTAATCAATGGGGAATTATACTGAACAATGACAAGCAGACATACAACCACAATACACAGGCTGATAATAAAGATGAGGATAAGACAGTTTTGCATAATAAATGTGGTGCAGAATGAAGACAATCTGCACACCAAAGGCAGAGTGGACATTACAACCACTTGTCAACTGATGCTCAAGTAATTCAAACCATTATTAAGTTTTGTAAAAGCAAACAATTTTAAAAAATCCACTATCTTACATAAAGTTGTATATCAGCTGGTCTCTCTGTGAGCTACTCTTATTATGTTTTGTCTGTCTTAACACAATTAACAGCCCAATTTTATGTGCAGGGCACAGGATGTGACATCTTCTGTGACTAACATTACAGAAAGTAGTATTCAAAGAAGTATGTTATCTGCTGAGTTTGAGAGAGGGCATTAGTAGCCAGTTTTGGTAGAAATTTATTTTGAAGATCGAGAAACATATTTTATATTTAGATGGACATTGGGTTGCTAAGGAAGATCTTCCTAGACCAAGGAAAAATACCCTGTGCATAGACCTCCCACAAAGACTCCCACATCATTTTTTTTTCTTCTACTTTTTTCCATAAAAAGTAAAATCTTTTCTGTTAATGATAAGTGCTTGGCTTTATTTTCAGATCTCTGTGACCACAGCAGCTTGACATAAATTAGAGCTGACCTCCATGTGTTCCAGTAGGACAGCTATGAATTGGAATGTACAAAGACATACTTTGAAACCATTTACATTAAAATTGCTATGACTGCATGCTCTGTAACTTGGAGAGAGGTGAGGTTTTAGCTGCTTGCTCTTATTTTCAGGTATGTGAAACAGGGAAAAGGTAAGAAGACAGGGAAGTCCCATATAGATTAACTCTTCTTTTTTTTAATGTCTATAAAATGTAACTGAAGATGCTATTTTCATGTTTGACTGAGTAGTTACCACAAATACCTAAAAATGAGCCCATCTGAATGGACAATCAGCAGCAAAACAAATAAAGAAAAAAACCTTGGTAGTTTAACAAGACAAAGGGAAGTTACAATTGTCATTAAGGACTGAGGGACAGAAATGCTGAATCATAAAACTGAGCTGGTTCTGCCAACAACCCAGCAAAATATGAGAACCCCAGATTTGTGGCAACTTGGACTTGAGATTTCCCTTTGGTAGGTCTGTCTGAGGGCCAGACCTCCCCATCACCATATGGCTATATTCCACCTGGATGCTCAATTCAATCCAGCTGTGGTCAGCAGGCTATCACATCATCAGACTGGGGAGCCAGATCCCTGAACACCTTCACAGCTCATTTTTACTGGGACTTCTAGCACATGTGGGTTCCTTTCTGCTGTCTAGTGGCATAAAGCCTGAAAATGCACAGACATGCTCTAAGAAATTAATGTTTTTCTGGGGTTTTCTGCTTTGAAATACTATTTCACTATCTGAAGATATTCTGGTTCACAGAAAGAATTACAAGGTCTTAGATAATTTAGGATAGAAATTGTGTTATGAAATTATTGATAACAAAGAGGACAAAAAAAAAATTTGTGATTTTTTTAAAAAGAACTATAATAGTATAAAGATTAATTAAAATATACATTTAACATCTGTACTGTAAAGCTCACACTTTTTTTTTAGTGAAAATTTTAAAAGTTCTGCTGTCAGTGCCCAATTGCTTAGGGTGCTTTGCATGTTTCAATGTCTTGTCTTTCCTTCCTCTCCCACCTACACTGACACACGCATCACCTGCTTTTCATCATGTGCATTGACTTCCAGTTGTTCACTCAAAATTAGACAAGATGCTGCACCAGGGGAGGTTCAGGTTGGACACTAGGAAGAATTTCTTCACTGAAAGGGTTGTAAAGCGCTGGAACAGACTTCTCAAGGAAGTGGTGGAGCTGCCATCCCTGGAAGTGGTCAAGAAACTGGATGAGGCATTTAGTGCTATGGTTTAGTTAACAAGGTGGTGTTCAGTCAAAGATTGGACTGAGGACCTTGGAGGCTTTTTGTAACCTTACTAATTCTCAATTTATGACAAGATAGGAATTAGATAGGAAGCAAACAAAAAGATTGTCCTTACAGAATGCCTTCATGAAACCTAAAGTTGGAATTTTTATACTGTGAATATTTTCAAAAGAGGATTGGGTTTTCCTATTTGTGGTAAAATAGCATGACATTAGTGTCAAACAATAAATTATCAGGAATTTTATTAATTTCTCTTTCATTATTGTCAGAGCTCTGGGTAGGCAAGTATTTAACATCTCGATCATCTCCTGGGGTACCCTCATCCCCTCCAAAGTTTTTGATAATGATCAGCTAGATACTTCTAAGCAGTCATAATATCTTTATTTGCAAAAGAAACTTAAAAATTTTAAGTTTAAAATTTCAAAATTAAAATCTTAAAAATCATGTGTGAGAAAAAGAAGAGTTCTAAGTAGGGTTCAAATTTTTTTATCTGCCTCAATAAGAGAACTCATATATGTTATGATTAGAATGGCTTGAATAACTGTATCATTAATAACAACCAAAAATGATAATTAAAAAAAGAGCGTGAAACCATACAAACTATATTTCTTTTAGGAATCAAACATCTGCAGTGCTTTTATTTTTCCTGTATATATTGTTAAGATTAAAGGAATGTGACTTGATTCTCTCTCCCTCTAGAAAAAATATTATGACTATAAAGCACACTCTATAGCAGAAGCACTTAACTCTAGCTAATGTAATGTTTGGAATTTCTGTTGAGTTATGTCATCCACCTTCTGCCAAAGTGAATAATTCTGAATTAGCAGTTAGAGAGGTGACCTCTGTCTCTTCATCGTTAACACATTTCAAGTGTTCTCTGTGTAGTATTTACAAAGTAATTGACATTAATACTTTTACTACTACTGTAAGACATTTGATTTTGTTTTACTATAATCAGCAAAATAGTCTCTTTCAAAATGTAAATTCCTTTGGAAACACTGAGCACAGCTAGTGTTATAAAGGTCCCTTTCCTAATGAATATTTTACCTTATGTTAATATATTCTACGCTGATTTTTGTGGCAATGGAAAGGGAAATGTTGAAATCACATCCAAGGAATGATTCATGCAGTCTTAGAGTAGAGTGAATGATTGACTTTGTATGGAATATTTTACTCTTGAAAAATGCTTATTTCATCCTAATAACTAAGAAAGAGCAGATAGGATTCTTAATTTTTACGTGGCTAGAGATATATAAATCTTGCCCTAATATTATCTTGTGAGCGAGTGGCTTAGGATCCTCCGAAGAATCACCATCAAAGATATCAGCAAAAATAGCTTTAATATGAATATTTAAATCATAACAATATTTTTAAATTTTATTTTAATAAAAATGTTTGAAAACAGGATCAACAAGATATTCATATCTTTATCTAGTTTTTTCTGTCTCAGAAAAGCTCATAATTTAGTAAAGTTCAGTACCAGCCAGCCATCTAAACCAGTCAGAATATATTATGGAATTTCAACAGAAGGCTACTTCTGATGCTAGTTGAAATATTAAACAAGTAATGTGACAAGTCTGTAGGTTACATTTGTCAAGCTTTTTTTTTCCAAATATCCCAATCCAAAACACAGAGTATCAGACAGAAAAGAAGCAAGCAGAAAACACTTCTGAAAGTGCAGGAAGTCTGAATTCTCAGAACTCGCCTGTTCTTTCTAAAACATTTCACTACACCAGTTTTATTGTTCGGATGTGAGGTGGTATGGCAAATGTGCACTAAAATATCCATGTATTTAATAAGAAAATTATTCAAAATAACACTAATGAGATGGAAAAGGATCTATTTTTAAATGTGATTACCTGCCAACAGAACAGTGGACCATATTACCAGAAAAAAATTTAGAAAGCACCAGGCAGAACACAGAAACAGAGGTCTTCACCTAATATGATCCTTGGTTATTGCAGCTGAACTATCTGAAGAACTTTGTGGGAAAGGACTAGCATTTTGGCTTATCAAAAGTATTTCCAGATTCCTACCTCCAGTCTGGTGTCTATTGCCATATATTTCATTTTTCAACACTCATATGTCTGTTGTTATTTTCTTGTTCAATATTTCTATTGCTTCTTAGTGTAATTGTCCAATCATTTTCCCCCATCTTCCTATACTTGATCACCTCTGCCAGATGCTCATTCAGCCTCTATACTATATACTTTATTTAAATGCTGGCTCCTCTTTTCTTTTTATTCAAACCAGCTTTTGTTTCTTGGATTCTGCAGATACAGGAGGGTTCAAATAATAAAAATTTACTCCCTATGCTGTCAATGTTTGTATGCAATGTACCTTGAAGCCTCTGAGAACAGTCAAAGAAAACCCAGCTCACCTCATTGCAGTGTTAGGAGATTTTTAATGTGAAAATTTAAGAAGCCTCCACGAAACTCATTTTATATCACCATTTCATTCAGCCAATATTTTGTAAATTTTGATAAGATCAGTAAAACATGTACCCAATGTAAGAATAATAATTGGAAAATGTCAGATTTCCTACTTTCAAGTAGGAGGGTTCTAGCACTGTTCAATGGAAAGGTCAATGGTAATCTCTTTTTTTGTATTGATTTTTCTAATAGGCATGATAACTTTTTTTCTTTAACTCTGTGTGGCCAGCAGGTTGAGAAAGCTGATTCTGCCCCTCTACTCTGCTCTCATAGGAGCCCACCTGAAGTGCTGCATCCAGGTCTGGGGTCCTCAGCACAGGAAAGACAAGGAGATTTTGAAGTGAGTCCAGAGGTGGGCCATGAAGATCATCGGAGGGCTGGAGCAGCTCTCCTCTGAACACAGGCTGAGAGAGCTGGGGCTGTTAATCCTGGAGAAGGCTCTAGAAAGACATTATTGCAACCTTTCAATATTTAATGTTTAGCTTATAAGATAGATAGCAACAGATTTTTAAGCAAGATCTCTCGTGAGAGAACCAGAGGTAGTGGCTTTAAACTAAAAAGTAGAATCAGACTAGATACAAGAACTTTTTTTGCAATGAGGATGGTGAAACACAGGAACAAGTTACCCAGAAATGTTGCAGATGATCCAACTCCAGAAATATTCTAAATCAGATTGGATAGGTCTCTGACCAACCTGATCTCATTGAAGATGCCCCTGCTCATTCCAGGAAGGCTGGGCTAGATGACCTTTAAAGGTCTCTTCTAACCCAAATTATTCTATGAATCTATTTTTGAAAGTAGAAGAATTTGATTATTTTCTGCTTTGGCTTTTTTAATAGGTTTGCTGATGCAGACAGCAACTCTTTTTAAAATAAAAACTCTCACGCAGAAAGACTGTAAAGAATACAAGACCACTTTTTACCTTTCTTTTTAGAAGTCATTGCACATTGAGAATTAACAGAAAAATTTGCCTACTGATATAGAATTAGCTACTTTGATCTCACACTGATTCAACTTAAAAAAATAAAGAATAAATGTAAAAAAAACACTTTGTAGTGCAAAATTTCCAGACGATTCTGCAGTTCTGTTCTTTGGTTAATTCCTAGTATTTCGAGAAATGCTAATTAAACAATTTTAATCACAAAGTCATGCCACTTCAGGTTTTTGAAACATTTATAAAAGACTGCCAATTTTTTTTTTCACTGAACCACCATTATCAAAACTAACACATGAAATCACTCCATCTTAATTTCAAATATTTAATCAGAATAATGTGTGTCTCAGGGACAACAGATGCACTCCTATCTGTAGAATGTGTCTTCAAATCCATGAAAAACCAATTAGACTTAAAACAGTACATGCTGCATACAAAGTAGAAAACGTCCTACAAATTTTACTGTTGCAAAACTTATAAATTTCATATGCAGTTATCTAGGTTCAGTTCCTGTACAACTGTTGTATGGTAGCCATATCCACCAAATAGACTTTTCTTACATTGACACCAAAATTCAATTTCTTCATATTTGTGCAAAGTATCAATCCCCCTTAAACCATGTACTTTCTTTTCCTTATATAAAAATTATTATTTTTCCCACATTTTATTAATATCTCCTGTACTGTCTCCTAGGTAAAAAATTAATTACTTGGCTGTGATTCACAGGAATGGAGCTGCAACTAAATTACCTATGTGGCATG
Organism: Irena cyanogastra; assembly: GCA_013397155.1. Taxonomy (NCBI): domain Eukaryota; kingdom Metazoa; phylum Chordata; class Aves; order Passeriformes; family Irenidae; genus Irena; species Irena cyanogastra. Next base: position 22,545 of record VWZV01001822.1, on the reverse strand, counting down.
TCAACTACTTCTTTTGTTATGTCATGACGTACTGCTATTTAAGAGTGGAAACAAAGAAGTATTCATTTTCCTGTAAATTGCCATGGTCACATCCTGGGAATAGCATAAATAACCCAATCAACAGAAGATTATTAATCTGCAATAAATTTTTTCTGTCATCAACAAGCTTCATCTTTAATGCCTTCTTCACTTCAGTGCTCATTAATTATATTTAGGTCAGCTATACTTGTGCAAGCCTTTCACAACAGAAAGTATTATTTTCTGTTTCAAGTGGGTAGGGAAAGGAATAGATCTGCAACTAATTAAGACAAAATATTGTCTCTCATTTCTGAAAAAAATTATGCATTCCTATAACACTTTTTTTTGCAATTACACTGTACATGGGAGGGTCCATGAGAATAAATGCACATAAAGGAAATTTTAATTCTTGTAATTAAGAAGTATTTAGTCACTTCTCAAATATCAAAGAAATAAATTATTGTGGGGACAAATTGTGGTACGTTTGGGTTTTGGTTGTTTTTTAATGGTATGGGGTTTGGCAGTTGAATTTTTTCCCACTGCAGCAGTGGGAAATGTAATCTTTTCAATTGTCTGTCAATAAGCTCTGCTGATAATCCCACCACATATTTTAAAAAGCTGAAATATTGAAATCACACATATATCAAACAACTAACAGAATCACTGTATTATTTGATTGACCTTATCTGCAGTCTCTGTTGACCCTTTTTATCAATTTAGGAAATCTGAATATTGAGCTAAATTGACTTTAATACTATTTTGGGCAGACTGTCGTTACTTAAAATCTTGGGCACTTTTATATATGACTAAATGCTCTTCATCTAACCTTTCCTATCTCTCTATAAATATCTCTCTAAATATATCTTTAATGTCGATAAACTTGTTCTATAAACTGTTTTGCCTCGCAGCAACAGAACCTGGTCACCATCCTCTCTTTGATATTAGAAACACTGCACACCTCCATTTTTTGATATGACATATTGTTATAGTTCCCCTACAGTAAATACAGTTTTGCTGATTTCAAATTTTCAAATAATTTTTTTACTTGCAAAACAATGCTTTCTTACAGTTTTCAATTCTGAGGTTTTTTGATTTTTTTTGGTAAAAGTAGTACAGTCTGATTATTAGTGGGGAGAAAGACTATTTACAAGGAGAATTGTTCTAGTTTTAGTTTAAATTTTAGCTTTCATTTGAAATATTAGGGTTTTTTTCAAATGTGGTCTTTTTAAAGAGTCATAAACAGCAGCTACATTCCTTTTCTAAGTAGAATATATCTTCATTGCATACATTTTAAACTTCATTTCTTCACAATGTTGACTTTATTAACAACTTGGTCACCAAACTAAAAGTCAGTGTAATCTCCCTTCATGGTCCATCTCTCCTCATTGCACTTTTCCACCTTTTTGATCTTCTTGGTTTTCAGAGAATAATTTCAGTCCCTCTGAAACACTTGAATTAGTAACATGTAAAAAGAGTTAGAAGAAATTATTCTGCTCTTTTAAAAATAGTTCAAGCATAGAATCATAAAATCATTTGGAATGGCAGAGAACTTTCACATCTGAAGAGCAAAAGCATAAAAAGAATAATTGGGATATCAGAATATTGGGTGATGGTTTATATTTTTATCATCTAAATACAAAAGGGAGAAGGGATTGTATACTGCTTCTGTATTTCAATATTTGCCCTTGTAGGCTTTGGCCTTATACTTCTACTAGAATGAGAAGTTTAAGGATGGTTGAAAGACAAGTTTTTTCTTCTCCTTGGTATTTTTCTTTGAAGACTTCAGTAATTAGAGAATGGAATGTCTTTGATGCAACCATGTAGAAATTAGCTAAATGTATCTGCAACTCTAAGACAGTAATTGTCCTTTTTGCTAATGCTAAAAGAAGGGTGGAAAAAACCCCAACAACCCAAATACACTTCACTGACCTTTTTTCCCTTATCTGAATTAATAAACTGGCCTTTTAAAAATGCATGATAAGGATTAATTAGCTGGTAGCAAGAGAGTATGAGTTTGGGAGAGATTACATGGCAGAATTGAAGGGATTGGAAGAGCATGTGCTTTAGCTGTTACAAATTAACTGTACATACCAAGGCTAAGTGTAACACAGTTAAGCAATTCTTCTACTTAACCAATTTCAACACTAACTCAGCTGGATCACAAGATATTTTATTATTACATAAATAACTGTAGTCTTATGTAAGGCAGCTATTTAAGTAATTAGCTGTAGCTTAAAAAGTGACATTGTATACTCTTAATATTTCACATTCCTAAAATTTAAAAAATATTATCAGCAACACCCACCAAAGAAAGAAAATAAAATATGCAAAGACTAATTGGTTAGAATGGATTTATATTATGAAGTCATTTTAAAGACCTCTAAAATTATAAAACTGATGCTGCTTCTACAAGGTGCTCAGACACTTAAATTTACATGCAAAAACAGTTTACCTGACATTTATACATAAAACTGTATTGTGTGGAGTGGGAATCAAGAGGCAAAGCAGCCCAAGATAAATAATCTATCACATTTCAGTTGCAAGAAAGGAAAAAAATGCATTACCTCTATATAGAAATATTTCACATAGAAATATGTGAGCAACTAGCTCTTTAAATCCAAACAAATCCAAATCAGAGTTCAAATCTGCAAATGTGTTCAGAAACTTCACATGCCCTATTTTGAGATTGCATTTTGATTAAGTTATTTTTAAGTCTGATTTGCCAGGTGATTTTACTAGATATTTACTTAATATTCTTGACTTGTCTTCAGAAATCACTGTTTGGATTGAGAAACATATTATTCTAGTAAAACAGATTGATCAATCACTTTAATTAAAAAATAATCTTCAGGAAACAGCACAATGGGCAAGTCCCTATGATGAGAGTAAGAGGTGAAGTCAAATCACAAGATAAAATAGTCTCTCTGTACACAAGAACAGATATTCAAAGCAAAGGTTTTTAATATGCAAGGGGAAAAAAACAGATTATAACCACATGTACTACTTCAAATACATTTCCAAGTACTATTCCAGAATTCTACCATGCTTATTTAATTATTTCCATGCTTTTTGTATTCTGTGATGTTTATATGTATTGAGATGGGTACTGTGGTAGTTACGAAGCCGAAGTTTAAGCTTTGCTTCAGGAAGCTTAAAACCTCTTTTTGACCACAAGTATGCCATCATTTGAAAATTTCCTAAGTCTTTATGTGGGATCTGTGGGTGGAAAGTTCAAGATTTAATGATTTATTGTTGTGTGGAAAATGCAAGGTCAGTTTAGACAGACTTAAGGCAATTCCTTCCCATTTAGAAAACTTTCCATTAGTGATTTCTGTCACCATATAAACCCTCAGAAAGCATGAAACACTGTCACATACTGGCAGAGAATACTGAAAACAATATAATTTTCATTTCTGCCAGCAAGTAAAATATCCAACATTTTACTGTAGGTGTAGACTTACCATTCTGATACCTGAGGGTTCTGCTGCATTCCAGTATTGCAACTTTCAGTTTGAAAACACAGGACCCCATGGTTGTATCAGAAAGCAATGATATTAGATATCTAATACTCAAAGAGAAATTGCATTTTTGATACAGTTCAAGTTCAGTCTGGAAATTAAAAAACACTTCTGTGGGCAGTAATGCCATAGAATGACTGTAAAACAGATACAGCTGTTATAATTTAGTCTGAAAATAATGGAACCTTTTTAAAAAAGAATTTTAAGTATTGACTCTGTGGATTTAAGGTTTGTTTTTTTTTTCCCAGAGAAGTACAGTAATTTCTTCAACTATGCCAGAATTTTTTAAAACAAAGAATATTAACCCAAATTGTAATGGAATTGTTTACATGATGATAATTCAGGGAAAATATTTTGAAACCCTAACTAGCAGTTATGACAATAAAATGCCATTAAAGAGAGATGCTCTCAGGAAGAAAACAAAAAAGTTACATTGCTCTTCAAAACATATTACTAACCATATATATGTTAGAAATTTAAAGTTGTAGTAAAATATTTGTATTTAATTTTATCTTTTTCTTTTGACCAATTTTTAGAATATTAAATTCGTGTTGTCTTACACTTTCACTACTATCACAGTTGTTGGCAGTCTTTCTCTGTAATCACAATGACAGCATAGGTTGTTTCATAAGAGAGTGTTCTTCTAGACACTCACTCAACACAGAATCATAATTGGTTTTTATGTTTTCTTACCTGAGAGAGAATCATATTACTTTGGGCTAAAATTTTTACTAAAAAAAATTGGGAAAAAAAATGCACACATAGCACAGGTGAGTGATTGTGATGTTGATAGAGAGCTCTTACAAATGTACACAGGCTGCAGGTGCTGGATGCATTTATGTGGTATGAGGCCATGATTTTTTACAGTACTGGCAGAGGAGTTGAAATGGTCCTTTCTTACTGATATATGGTTTAGCATACTGTGTACTGCAACATCATCCAAAGACTTTGTAGCTATTAAGCAAATTTGTACTCAAGGAAAAGATTAGAGGGAGGTATTATTAAATGGCTTGGACAGCGGTTTTTTGGGGAAAGAAAAGGGAGGCGTTGACCTCCACTCTGTCCACAGTATGGATAACAGAATCATAGAACGGCCTGGGTTAGAAGGAACCTTTAATATAATGGTCACCTAATCAGCTAATTCATCCTATATTTTCTATATAGTAAGGTGGGGCCATAAGTGATTTATGGTAGAGAGGACTGCGGAGAGCTGGAACAGGTTTGAGGAGTGTTGCTTTCCTTCAGAATTCCTAATATTTGGACAGCAACAATTAGGTGAGGTAAATTCAGGCAATTCAACCTCACAGAGCCATTTGCTCACTGTCCCATCGTGGAATGGGAAGAGAATAAGAAAAGCACAAAAATTCATGGGTTGAAATAAAGACAGTTTAATAGGCAAAGCAAAAGCTGTGCACACCACCAAAACAGAAGAAGGAATTCATTCATTGCTTCCTGTGGGCAGACAGATGCTCGGCCAACTCCAGGAAGAATATACTCCGTCATATGTAGTTGTTACTTTACTTGGAAAGAGGGGCGTCCCAATCCTCAACATCCCCTCCTTCCTCTATCTTTTCTGCAACTTCTGCTACTGGGCATTACACCATAACGACACGGGATAGCCCATTGGTCTGCTAGAGTCAGCTGCTCTGGCTGTGTCCTCTCCCATTTCCTTGTGCACCCCCAGCCTGTTGACTGACAGAGCAGGGTGTGAAGCAGAAAAGGCCTTGACTGTGCAAGCACTGCTCAGCCTAAAAACCTCAATGTGCTATCAACACTGTTCTCTTCACAAAAGCAAGACATTGCCTCATACAAGCTACCATGAAGAAAATTTACCCTGTCTCAGCCTGAGCCAGTACAGATGCATAGGTATCAGCTGTGATGGTGAACATAACGAGTTCATGCTGTGAAGATTGAAAGCAACAAAGGTCAGGAATGATTGATAAGAAGGTAAAAAGTAAATTCTTTAGTGTACCTGCAAAAAAAACCAGTCTAATCTACAACTATAAAAATCTCCTCTTTCCCTATTCCATATTCTGAATCAAAAATACTGCAGCAGTAAACTGATTGCAAATAAACTTTTTCTTTTTATAAAGGTGACCCTGAATGCTAGAGATGAGTGCAACTTAATGCAGTATCAGGGCTGTGAATTGAACAATGCCTATAAACAAGAGGCAGGTCTATGATGTGTTGGATGTTCTTTCCACAAACACCAGTCTCTGAAGGATACAAAGCAAAGTCAAAGCTGCCTTAAAGCAGCAGGTGAATGTTTTTCCACCTGAGGGGCTCAGAACCTTTGTGAATCAGATCAATAAAGATTTGATGATTCAGGAGGACACTTTAACCCCTAAAAATACCATTATTTTAGCAGCAATTCTCAAAGGAAAGCTGGAGAAAGAAACAAAAATGTTGTGGTCAGCTGCTGCATAATCAAGTTGTCTACTAAATAAAACTGAGACCTTCTCTTTGTCCTACAGCTCTGTCATATTTTTTTTCCTCAAAACATTCCAAAGAAAATCAATAACATATCAAGAACACAGTGATACCAGGCAGTTTAATTTCAGAAAGTCTGCAGATCAATAGCTGTAGAGAGGCTTACAGTTCTTCAGAATATAAGTGCAGTAACTAATGCTGGGGACTGTGTAGGTGAGCGTGTGTGTGTGCGTGTCTGAGAGAGAAGCTGAGATTTACATTCGTTACTGGGACTTTCTGCAACATTATATTTCAGTCACTACCTTTATGGTTCCTTTGTGAAAAGGTTTTAGAGCTGGATGTTTTTCACTCCTTCGCCTTAAATAGCTATTTGATTTAAACAGCTACAGAAATAACTTCAGATTCTCTAGATTTTAGATTGAAATAGAATTTACATTAAGGTGCTGATTCACAAGTTTTTAACTCAGTCAAATTTGCCACAGGTTTATTTACAAGATTTATGCTTGGGATTGAATTATTCCTAATTAATGATGAATATATTCAGTTATTTTAAAGTGAAAGATAAGAGTTGTTTTTAAAAAAATATTTCTTAGTATAATTTCAAACTCACGTAACTTCAACACAAAATATGTTTTAAAGGTCTAATTAAGACATTTTCTCTATTTATCTTTTGAACCAAACTAATTTTCACTTTCATTTATTGGAAAGAATTATGTATACAAATATTTAAAAGTGAAAATCAAAAAAATCCTGTTACACCACAAACAAATATTCGACTCTTTACAGGAGCAGCATATTTTTTGATCTATAAAAAGTATGGATAATTATGCACAGATGATTCCAAAAAGCTTTTTAAAATGATTCATTGGCTGACAAGTGAATTTGATCCAATAGATGAATCCAAAATCTATATGTAAAATATAAAATATATTTAATAAAAGGTCTACTACAAAAATTCTATGCCTTATTCAAATGAGAAACAAGTAAAAATATTTACCAGTCCTTCACTAACACAATACAGAACATGTATTCTCCATTTTCTGGCATACAATGTGATTGGGAAGATTCAGTTTAAAACAGCCTATATAAATATTGGAGATTTAAAAGATTATTTGTACTCTATTCTGGGTTTTAAAACTGAAACCTTAAACTATGTATATATTGGTTTGGATTCCTCTCAGCTTATTTCATGTATCTACTACACAGTTAATGAAGAGGAAAGGAGGATAGACTCAGATCATGGCAAATCTCCTGATTTTAGACCTCTCTCATAGAATGAATGAGAAAAATGTCCTTATAAATGTATTTATACCTTCCCATTGGCTAGACAGGAATGGTAGACAGCCAAATATGAATTGAAACCTACTCTTTCCATGGTACTCTCATATTCATAATAAAACAAATGCAAAACAGAAAAATGTGCTGAGCAAAGTGTAGCCTCACACACTTTTATGCCTTCCTGAATTTAATGGATAAAGATCAGAAAAACTATTATAATTCTATGGATGCATCAGGTTTTTGCTTGGATCTCATTTTTCTGTACTCCATTAAGAGGATAGTAGCACTAAACTCCAAACAGAAGGCCAATGGAAAATTTAAAAACTATTTCTGTTTGTTTAAAATGGTTTCTTTCTGGAAGTGGGGAAATATATATAATTCGGTCTTGATTTCAAGAATACATCCTCCTTCTTAATTTGCATGTCTTCAAAGGAAATTCTGCAAAGCTGCCTCAATCTGAAAAGGCAGCCTAAGTGCTGAGAACAAGAAGTCATAATGCTCTAGATGTCACAGACACCTCACCACCTGGTTAACCTTAAAAAGATAAGGAATCTCTTCGACTTTAAAGAGGCAACTTATGACTTCATGGGTAAGCACTTGTCTAGACAGAGTCATAATAACTTTCAAGAAGTACCTAATATTCCTATTATTTGTCTGGAGAAATCACAATCAGGTTCAAGCATTCTTGGCACCAGGAATAGGTGTAAGCTACAAGCACAGTAGTTTCTGAATAAGTATGTGTAAACTGATTCACTAGGAGAAAATAGATTTGGTCACAGGTAGTTTCATGTGGCTGCTTCTTCTTTCATTTCCTTTCATTTTCTACAGACAGATCTACTTACTGTGCTACTTGCTGTTAAAAAAAGCATTTCAGTCATGTAATGAGTATCTCACATGACTTTTCATTCAGAGAGGCAGTCTAACCCCTAAGTCTAACCAGCTAAAGGGAAAACTTCAAAGACACTGGGGGTGTGCTGTCCACTTCAATGAACTGCCCTGATTCATACCAACTGAGTGTTTGGATCAAAGTCTCATTTGATGGAAGGTGCTTCCTCCAGTACCACCACTAAAATTTTCAAGTGTCTCAATCATCCACCTGCAGAAGAATATTTTCCTAAAATTCCACCATGATTTTCACTGTTAAGAAGGATAATGGGGATAGCAGATGGCGTTTTAGTCCCGTCTCTTAATTTAAAAAACAGTTTCTATAATGGTAAAAAGACCCCAAAACAACCAAACAAAAATAATAAACTTTGAATTCAATTTAGTTCTCACAATTTTATTATTTTTAGGTGGGACATGCTATTGTAGCTATGACACCAGCCTGTATTGACATGCAAAAAGAATTTGTGAATTGTTTCCTGTAACAATTATGTTATAAATTGTAAATTTGTAGTCAATTTTACATCAGCCAGTACTTACACTCTATTATGAGTCAATCTTGAATTATATATAAAGCCTCAGGTTTGCTGTTCATGCTGCCATTATGTAATTTATGACCATCCACACGTTAATCACTTACGTGTATAATTCTTTTTATCAGCTGACTGTAAGGAATTCCCAAAATTTACTTTATTAGCTGCTTCAAGACTGACTGACTTACTCATTCTGTAACCCTCATGAAACCTTTCAGAAGGCTTTAAAAGGAGTCAATATTTTCTTATATTGAATAATGTCTGCAAATTGTTAGATGTGTTAAGAGGGTAAAGGCTCTGGGTTATCAGTGCCTTCAGGGTGTTGTGAGTATCACTGGCATCACATTGACATCATATTTTATATATATATATATATATATAAAATTTTTACAGGATACATGATGGGTTCAGGACAAGTCTCTTATTTCCCAGGTAAATAAAGTGTCACAGCAGTCAATATTAATCCTACTACTATTCTGCACTCAAAACTCAGCATGTTGGAAAATAAGATGGACAATAAATTTGAGAAGATGAATGATTCAGCTGTAGAGATACATGGAAATATCCTATTTATGGAAAAAAACAAATTAAAAACAAGCAGATAATGAACAGAATGACAGAGAAATTAAAATTACTGGATGACAAATTGTAAGAAACCAAGTACTAAAAGGAAAAAAAAATTAAGACGCATTGAACACAGAGACCATACTGAAGGAGTGCAACTCCATCTTTCCTTGATAAATGGATTTCTGCTCTGTCTGAAGTAAGGGAAAGAGAAACAAGGAATAGAATAAAGCCACTGAGAATTTTTTCACCATAACATGAAGTACTCGGAGTATTTGTTATGTTACCATAGTTAAATTTAAGGTTGAACAAAGAAGACTAATTCGAAATTATGTAATTATAAATATATGTTAATTTTTGAACTGAATTATTGACTTATGCCTAGTCTCTGAATTTCAATACCTTTTTCCATCTCTTAGAACAGGCTGCACCATAGAAAAAATCAAAAAATACAGCTGCATCAAAAGGTATTTTCTTAATTATATTTCTGAAGTAGTATTGCAGCTACTGTAAACACCAAAGTTATATTGAAAACATACTTTTCTATGTGTTTTATAGACATTTGAAAACAATATTTCTATGAGAATCTTAGTTCCTAAATTTTAAAACACACTTCATTTTTTAAATGATGTATGATAGTATAGGCATAGGAGACTCATTTTGCAAAATTGCAGAGTGTAGGAACTGGATTATGATGCAGGATGATGTAATTACTAGTTTGTTTCTAAATTAATTCCATTTTTGTTTCTTTCTTGTATTCTTATTTAGTAGCTTGTACTTTTTGCAGTACTGTAAAGTATTGAACATAGATAAGTGACAGTATGCCCAGTGTTTTGTCTCACACTGCTGAGAAAATTTGTTAAGTACATACTTAATAATAAAAATTTTAAAAACTGAACACAACACAGTTGTAAAAGAAAGAAATAAAACAAACCACTGCCAACATCAGAACAAAATGAAACAGCAAATAAATTTAGATACTAATGATTAGTCCATGCTTCTATTTTGTATAGTAATCACATTAAAAAAAATTATTGTTTATGAGAAGAATGTTATCTATTTTTTATACAGGAAACCGAGACTACATGAGCTGAATACAAATTATGGAAAATCTATGTGTGTCCACATGCAGGAAATGAATTATTCCATATAGTCACTGATATAATATCTTAGCTGTCTGGACTGCAAGCACCATTCTCCAACTACAAGACAGCACAGTGCCATACAGTTTATCACAAAGGGGGAAAGACCAAGTGACTCTTGTATTGTTGTCACAGGAGAAGGACTGTGTGATGCTTAGCCAAGCACAATCACAGAATGGGTAAGGCTGGAAGAGACCACTAGAGGTCACCTTGTTCAGCCGTCCTGCAGAGAAGGGCTCCCTAGAGCACACTACTCAGAATTTTGTCCAGACACGTTTTTAAATATCTCCAAAGGAGATTCCACAGCATCACTGGACATCCTGTTCCAGTGCTCAGTCGCGCCCACAGTAAAAATGTTCTTCATGTTCAGGCCCCATGTCTAAAAATTCCCTTTTCCCTCACTTTTTCTCCAGCTGATAAATGGTCTCTGTTTGCTAATACAAACCTCTGCAGACAGATAGCTCTAAGTATTTCTGCACAGCATGTTTGCTTTCCACTTAGACTGATCTTATTCTCACTTTGTTCAAGGAGCAGCCACAGGCAAATCAGATCTCTACAATATAATATGCAAATGCATATTATACAGTGCTCTGCTAGCAATAATAAAGATAGGAATGAGGCAGAGCACCAGCTTGAGACCAGTGAAACCTTAGTGCAGCCAGATAAGAAAAATTTGAAGATGAATTCAAACAAATCAGCCACGAAAACCCATTCATTTTTCTTCTTCAAGGCTGGAGAAGTCGCCTTCAGCATAACTCAGCTCACTGAGTATTTCAGAAAAAAGGTAAAATCATAGAATCATAGAAGAATTAAGTCTGGAAAAAATCTCTAAGATCATCAAGTCCAAGATATATGCTGGGACCAGCATGTTAATCACTAAATCGTGTCCCCAAGCACCACATCCACATGCCTTTTGAACACTTCCACAGGTGGTGATTTCAGCACTTCCCTGGACAGCCTGTTTTAATATTGGTGTGCTATCAACACGGTTCATGTCAAAAAATCTAAGACAACACCATAGAGGCTGCTATCCCATCAGACACAACACAATGTTTTTCATTCTCAAAGCACTGAAAAATTTCTGAAAAATATGCTCAATAATTTTGGGGAGCCATTAAAAAAAAAGTAACACTATATTAAAAGTAAAACAAGAGTTATCCTTATGAACAGCCTGTAACATTTGATTATTTTGCTCCTGACAAAACAAACTAGGAAGAGAAATATCAATAATTTTTAACTAAAGACATGCCACACTGCCTTCTAATCATAACTATCATTTCATAATCTTAGAAATATACAGAGACTCTTAGAAACTCCAGTGAGTGAGGTAAGACATAACTACTAAAGTATTTGTGACAGCCAAGTCTGGAGAAAAAAAAAAGGGAAAAAAAGTCTGTGTCAGACTTCCACATTTATCTGTTTCTTGTTGGAATAAATTAAGCTATAAGATCTGAATCAATGGCTTGCCACTCTAATTTATTTTCATTCTGTTCTTTTGGGGGGATGAGGTGAAGATAATTTTTGAAAGATGTTTCCTTATTTTTAGAAGTTAGTCCATTAAACATAATTAATGACAACTCGAGAGTTTGGGAAGCATCTGATGCTTAATCTAAACAGATTTTTAAATATTCAAGGATTGATTTTAATAGGTTCCTTATAGACATCCATAAATTGAATATAATTATTAATTCATTTACAGGACTCAGAAGTGTGCTAAGTACTCCAGAGCAAAATTGACAAACTATTTCCTCCCAGGATGTAAGCACTGAACATAAAAAGCAACTTCCAGCTAAAATTCCCTTCCATATCTCAATAGAGAGACTTGTTGCCAACACAACCTACTCACAGCCCTCTGCTGAAACACACACTAGAGACAACAGGGGAATTGTTTAATTCGGAACAACTTCCCTAGCCTTGTTATACTCTGCAGTCAGGGCATTAACCCTAACTTTCTATAGGCTTAAATCACTCATTTCTAAGCCCCACACAGTAACTTGTGGGTTTGCTGTATTCTTAAAAGATTAGAAGATATGAAGCTGTATGTGAAGGTACATTTTCTCCAATTTTCTTGCTTCTGTGTTACTGTTAATTTCCTCTTCTGTTTATATTTGTGTCTACTTTTCATTATTTTAAACACTTTTCCTAACTATCTCTTCATTTAGTCTTCTCCCTCCTTGAAAATTCCACTTTCACTTTTGTATTTCTTTATTCTCTTACTCGGTCTTGCCAAACACCTTTACTCTTGTATTTCACACCAGGTTTCCCCCGTCATCCTTCCACATCCAGTCTTCTGTCTAACAGCAAAGTGTTTTCTGTACTTAATGTTGTTTCTGTCCCTCAATTCAGTCTCCTAGTTCTCTTTTTTTCCCAGAGAGTATATATATTTTCCTAAAGAAAAAATACTTTTCACACCACTTGCCTGAAAATTCTTCCCTACATAAAACTGTGTCATCCCTTTGAAAGGGATTCATTTCTTCCAAGCTGATCTGTTCCCATTGTATTACGTCTCTGTATGCACATCTGGTGCTATGTTCCTCCATTTAGGTACTTCCTCTTACACCTTTTTTTTGCTGAGGTCTTCTTTCCAGACCCTGCTCTTTCTCATGGAGTCTTCTTTCTTCTTGCTATCCTATCTCAGCTATCCTCACTGAATTTTCTCCTTGACCCCAAAATAAAAAAAAAAGTGGGTTGTTTTTGTTTTGGTTTGGTTTTTTTTGTTTTTGTTTTTTTTTTGTTTTCTTCCCCATGGTTTTATGCTGTTGGGGATTGCTGGTTAATTTTGGGGTTTGTTGTTGGATTTGGTGTTTTTTCTGTTGTGTTTGGGTTTTTTTGGTTTTTTTTTAAGTTATTGCTCCTCCACAAAGTTCTCTGGTCAACGGTTCTTGCCACCACTCTGTCTCTTCTCTGCACCATATTCTTTCTTTTCCCACTCTCCTGCCCCTTCATTACAGTTCATAGCTGGTTCAGAGAAGCTAGAAGTTTTACTGGCAATGGATTCTGAAACAGTTGTTGCTAGACCTTTTCCCATTATATGTATTACCCACAGACATTTCCATGACATATTCTTCAGAGCAAACTCTCCATTTTCAACTCATTTTTAACTGTTCTTTTTTTGATTAAAGGATGAATTTAAATTGTTTTCATAGATGTGAATAGGACAAGAACAAACACAGCAATGTAGACTTTATCACTTAGGGACAAAGTTGTTCAGCATTTATGTATGTTTATGCAAACATTTATTTTGAACAAGAAATAGAACTCAGCTAAAGCTAATGATTAGAACAATTCTAATGTATGAGGAACAAAATACTTGTAAGCTGGGCTTCACCAGGTGGTAATTAAAGTATGAGCTACTATCAATGTGATAAATTACATGTTCATATATGTTCTCTGATATGCAAAAGATAAAGTTTTAGAAGCATTAGTGAAGACTGACTCTTTTAGGTTATTGAAAGATATTAACACTTTGTAACTGACTGCCTGGAGTTAATGCTTCACAAAAGGAAAAGAGAAGAGAAAGAAATATGGGGAGACAAAGTGGAGACCAGTAGTTAGTCATTGCTCATGATAATTACTGTCATCCATCTTTCAAAAATGCTAGGGGTTTTTTCCTGCTTTCACATTTTGCATTCATTGCTGCATTCCCACAAGCCCTCAAGCAATTCAGGATTCAAAACTGTACACCTCCAATACCAAGTCATTTGTTTCACTTTGCATAATAATCACCTTCTTTTAATAGCTTATGATATCTCATTTGTGCATTTTCATTAAAGAATGATACTTGTTTTTAAAATATCATGAAAATATACAGCCGAAAATCAGGAGATGAAACTACAAGTGGTAAAAAATGAATGATTTTGTGAGTGAATTTCCAAACATCATGTGCATATGCAACAATGAGCCATAGGAGCTGAGTGGTGCTAGTTTCACCATTGTTTAAGTAGCTATTCTTCATCTGTGTGGCAAGAGGAGGAGCCACACTGAAGGTCATGATTATAGACTGGGGAATAACCTTATAATGGCATATAGGAAAAACTTCTAATAGGTAAGTTTTCATTGTGCAGATTCTTTGCCTGGCTACCAGCTTGTATTCAAATAAATAATGTTTACAAAGCACAAAACTATCTCAGTGAAGTGCAAAGATGGAACATTTCCTTCCTAGAATGTTAGCTGTACAATGCCTCCTGATGCATTAGCAACTTCTGCTAGTGAAGAGACCCTCTACAGTATCAGTCTTTATTTTTTGCCTGCTTTATGAGAAAAAAAAAAAGAGTGAACTGGAGACAGATTTTCTGTTTAAAATGACATAAAAACATGAGGTTTTTTTCTGAATAGCATCACTTGTAATACAGATGTGCAGCTCAAGACCTGGTTGAAGAACATTGAAAAATATACCTTTGGTAGTCAGTTAATCTCAGACCCATATATTTAACTTTAGCCTTAAAAAAAATAAACAGTATTTTTAAATAGTTATATTATGAAGATGGTACCTGAGTAAGCTGATTTACTGCAGCTGAAAGACCATAAAAACTCACATCTGATTATTGAAGCTGTGAATCTCTCATAAACATTTTTTTTTAAACACAAAGATATATTTTCTCAAGATTTAAAGTAGAACTGTAAACTTGACAAAACATATTCACTGATGAGAATGTGAGAGATATGGCCCAACCCTGGATACAGGCATACCCAGATGTGTAAGAAAAGTTGGCTTTTCTACAAAGCCCATTAGAAATATCACTGCAAATTAGGGAGGCTTTTCTTTAAAGAATAGAAAGGTAGACAATTGGAATAAGTGTGAAAACACTGTTCATTCCTGTTGGATTTTGTATTGCTATTGCCAGTACTAAAGGAAAACTTACTGCTTTTATCAATCCTAATTGAAATAATCAGGCAACATCCTGAGAGTGGGTAAACTATCAGCCTGGAGAACAGTGAAAAAAGCTCTTATTAAATGGAGCCAGCAAGAAATAATGACCCAGGGCAGAGGTTTCACCTCAGAAAAAGAAAGAAGTGAGGAAGTGTTACAGTAAACAACTCACACTCAGCAATGACTTCGATGTTAACAGAAGTTTCCAACACCTGCAGAAAATAGTCTAGGGTTTCTCTTCACTGTGATTCACCTTACAAATTATGCAGTTCAATGTATGAAAAAAGGCCACATATCAAAAAGATTCTTTAGATGATTAATTGCTTTTTACTCTCTTTGGCAATATGAAAAGATAGCATCTTTCTCAGGAAAACACAAGAAATAACTGGTGTTTTTTAAAAACCTTTCAGAATGATAATGTCATTGAAAGCTTGCTTGTGCCTGTATTTATTGTAAGTTTGTATAGTTTGCTTGTGTATTGAGCTTTCAGCTACAGTTCATGACTATAATTACTTGGTGTATTGTCTCATAAAACACTTTAATAGTATTCCTTCAGTAATAACAATGACGATCTAAACAGCAGTGATGGACGAAACTGTTTAAGGAGGTCACTAAAAGTCTCACTGCTCCTATCAATTCCTAGGTGATTTATGCCACAACCTTACATTAATGCTAACCTGAGTTTTGCATATAAATCCTCTGTTCATTAGTGAGAAAACAGACACCAAAGTGTTTGATTTAATTAATCTCTTGCCTGTTCCTTTCGCTAAGGAAATAATCTAAATAATGCATAGGGATGGGGTATTATGTATCTTTCTACAGTTACAACATGATTAATTACAATGGCTAAGCCCCTAAACATTAAGATGAATATTAATTTAGAGGCAGAATCTTGAACTGGGAAAGTGCAAAGGACACATATTTTCTGCACCATTTTAATGTCACAGTAGTGAAAGAGAATGACAGAACTTTGGCTGCGACTTCTGGATACCATTTGCATAGATTAAGAGCCCACAATTTCGTATGTACTTTTTAAAGAAAAAGAGATTATTTTAGGTCCTTATCATTCAATGTGATGCAGACCTGGGTTTTACACTGGGTTTCTAAAACCTTACTGTCCACCAGAAAATACTTTATATACACACAACACCTATAATTGCAAAGCTGCTCATGGGATGACAGGGTCAAAGGTCTGGATATCTTTATTATTGGTCTATTAAAAGACATAATTATTCAGGGTGCAACAGTCATATGACCATCTGATGCCACAGATAATGTTTATGCAAATGTTGCCATGGTAATCTGCATTAATATGCATTAACGTAAATTATCATTCATTTTCAGCTGAGAGTAAGGCTTACGTGAGAGTATGAGAACAATGCTTAAATGACGAAACAACCAATTGCATTTAATTCCATTTTTATGATAGTCAGCACCAATGACTAACTGAAATATGCATAGCGGGTAGATTATGGAGTGCTTCAGCCAGTTTTGGATGTAGTTTGTTGTGTATATGTGCACCCCATAGAATCGTAATTAAAATTTCAAATTGAAGTTTTCATCTCAGGAAAAAAAAACCAAAAAACATTAAACCAGTTAATTTGCCTTTCAGAGAAAACTGGTAAAAAGGCAATGGTTTTTAGGGGAATTGAAAAAAAAAAAACAAACAATCCAAAATATGCTAAAAACCCCATGTCTCAAAAAACTCAAGTAATCCCATAGAAACAATAAAGGGCATATCAATCAGCCTGCTGGACACTTGCCAATTCTGTTTGCTGTAGATCTGCTACATGCAGCACTGACCCAGGCCAAGTTCTGCAAAAGGTCTCGATGATGTGCTGCCACAAGTGTCCCAGTCAATATACCTTCTCAGGCTGGCCTGTGATCACTGGACATTCCTGCTGCACCACAGAGCTGTCCATATCACTCACCTGTAGTGTCTCCTGCTGGAAGGTGACAAGGATGAAAAACACTCGGCTCCATTCAGCTCCAGGGCTCGCAGCGACATTTCATAAAACGAAGCAGACGGATGGTTGTTTCCTCAAACCCAGTGTATGATAAATCTTGAAATCTCCAAAACCACTATGCCAAGCCCAGTAATATCCATTTGTCACCAGAGGCCTGGAAATATACAATAGAAAAGAGAATCTAATAAAACCATCATATTATCTGTCATATAGCAATGCATAGAAAGCGGGGGAAATGTTGTATTTATTTTTCTGCAACTTTTTCTTTGCTATGTTATCTTAAAAAGATTAAAAAAAAAGTGATGGTTCAATACAGAGGAAAATTTAGTGCTTTGGACTGGATGATACTCTCTGACAGGATGGAGGAGGAGAAAATAAAGTCATAGTGACAAGATTTGTCCCATGTATGCTTACAAAGTTTGCCATTTGGCAACAAACCCACCTAGGATGAAAAAATAATAATAAAAATGCATAATACAATAATTAATCTCTCCTCAGCAGTCTAGCACAGGTGCTTTGGAGAACAAAGTGATTTTTCACAACAGGTCACAAACAAAATATATGAAATGAAAGCTATTGCTGTTAAATGGGCTGTCTGTTACACAGAAAAAAATTTCTTTTGCCCTTTACTGTGGTTCCCATTTCACAATATAAAGGGACACTATCAGTTAATGTTATGCTTTTGTCTGCAAATGTCTGCAAAAGTTTAGAATACCTCATATGCTAACTACAAAGTCTACAACTGAAGCAAATAAGTAAATATATTCTCGTATTATTTCAGAGACTTAAGTCTATGCATGTGACAACATAGTACTCACTTTTTAGTTAAAGCTATCAGTTGGGAAACACATTCTTAAGAAGTTAATAATGTAAACAGAACACACAATTTAAAGACCTAAACAGATAGGATTTTTTTTCATTAAGTCATTTAAAAAAAGAAAAAACTTGATCTCTATCATGCCATTTAGTTGAAAACAAGATTAAAAAATATATAAAAAGAAAAATATAGTTTAATTTCTGTAGAAAAGCAGTCTCTGACTGCTTTTTTCATCAAATACAAATTGCTAACGTCCTTTTTATTCTCTGGCCTTCTCCACCACAATTACTGGTGATACTCTGTAATTTGAGGAATGTCTGCATGGCAGCAACTGCTTGTTTTAAGACTGTACTCTGTGAGAATGGGCGAAGTACTCTGCAGTTATTGTAGCACCTTCCACAAAACGCACTCTTTTGAAATATGTACTGTATAGAAGGCAGCTGATACAAAAAGCCCCAACTATTCAAAAAGGTGCAATCCTCAAATCTCACTTGAGTTGCCAGTACAGTTGCCTCTTTGTACTCACAAACACAATAGGCTTATCTTGATAATAACCTTCTGTGACAGTCCTGCTCTGTACTGAATCTTCAGGCTTTAAGATGTTTTACACACACCCACGTTGGCCTCTCAGATGGACTTACTCTATTTAACTCCTGCTATAAATATATTCTGATTCCTCATGCTGGACATTGAGATCTGCTTTTGTGTCAGATGAAGAACAACTGAGAGGTTTATGCATTTCCATAATTTTCTATAATTTCTTTACCTGAAGACTGGAAACAACTAAAATCTTAGGAAAAGGGGTATTAAAAAAAATGAAATTAAATATTGATTTATATTTAAAAGTTCTAGCACTCAGGTTTCCTCTATTACTTAGAATGAAGTAACAGAGAGTTCATCTTCTATGCCAAGATGAAAAACATCAAGTTAAATACCATGTGACCTTTTTAGTGTAATGATCTCTCCATAGCTTGCTTTGCCAGTCATTCTGTACTCACTACCATATACTGCTCCTACTGGCATTCAGTGCCAGAGATCCTTAAGTTGGGCTCTTGTTTGATGAATTCAAAAGAATAAACCATGCTTGTTTATTGGAAAAATAAAATGAAATCAGATTTCTGTTTTATTCAATTAAAATTGGTGAATTAATGTTATTTACATTCATATATTTATATTCATATGTCACATAATCTCATATATTTATAAATTCATAGTAAGATTAAATTGTCTTATTAACATATTCATTATTTATTTTGATTTAATATAATATGATCAGCTTTTGGTTTAAATATGTTATCCAAAGTTGTGAGCATTGTACTGAAATCTCTTCAGTTTATACGATCCTCTTTTTGATGCCTTTTAAACAATATTCTACCCTTTATAAAGAATCCATCAGATGATATTGATTTCTTTCTTGACAGCCACTTCTTTTATTACAAAGAATTAAACCAGATTCCATAAGCACTCAAAAAACTTAAAAAAAAATCAGTCTATTGCCAGGGACACAAAAACAACAACTACGCTAACGACGAATACATTCAGAGAAGAAAGAGAAAAAAGCTAAAAAAAACATTGTCAGAGGTGAAAGGACATGCAAGGGAAGTAACATAGCAGAGAGAAGGCAGCAAAGACTATTTCTGGAAGAAAAGGAGAATGGGATTTAGAAAGCAGAAAGGTATTTTCAGTCTAAGGAGAAGGAAGGAAAGACAGTGGTATGAATCTGAACATCTGAATGTCAAAGCAATTGTCAGATTGAGCAATGGATTTTCATGCTGTTGGGTTTTTCTGTTTGTTTTTGTTTGGTTGGTTTTTGTTTGGTTTTTTTTTTTTCTTTCCGTAAAGGAATAAAAAAATATACTTTGGAAAGGCAGTGCATTAAGAGTTTTCTTAAATTGTTTCAAATTTGTGGCGTTTTAATAGTGTGCTTATGAATTGGACGAGGAGATAAATTTCAGTCTCATTACTTAGCCAATGAAGCAGCAGAACTGCTCATGACAAGAGACTGAAACTGACTGACTAGTGGTCAAATGTGCATATAAGGTAAAGAAACTCATGGAAATTAATTACAGAGTGTGTGACAAGTCAACATTCTTCAAATTCATGAATAGAAATGTGTATGTAGATTCCAGGCATTCTGAAAATACACCTTTTAGAGAAAAATTTAATATCCAAAGATGCAACATTGTATAGAAGGTCAGCTGCCAATCTAAAAGGAAATGAACCACATGAATAAAAATGAGTCCTCAAACTGTAGGAGAGATTCTCTATCAAGTCTGTGAAATCAAATAAAATATTGATAAGACTTCTGGCTTGCAAATTTATTTGTAAGTCCTTAATAACTGAGGGTGCTTGACAAAATAGGGTCTGCCTCCCTAACCCTAACCCAGACCTCCCACTTTGATATCATTAACTTGAATGAGCTTCTCTTCATCATGAAGACAAAGGTGGGAAAAGTGATGTAAATGTTGTCCATCATGTGCAGGGTTTGTACAACTTCTTTTTTATGACTGGTTTCACACAACAACCAATAGACACTTTCTACTTAGATTTTAATTAAAAGCTATAAAAGCAGTCAGCTGTAGGCCATGAATGTGTTGATAACAAAAAACGTGCCACTATAGAGTGGGAAGATCAAGCACTCTACAAATTTAGTGTGAAACCACGTTAAGTAGATCCATATGCCTGTGTTTAATGTAATTCTAAGATCTACATGGTAGCGATGGGAGTACTAAAGTAAAGCAAAATGTCAGTTAAAGCCAGGACATACAGTTTAAGTATAATCACGTTAATTCAGTGCCATTTGAAGCATATTTATTTTTTGATGTTTGCAAAGAAATCCCACCAAGTGGAAAATAATTTTTCTCCTCTGACTGGGGCTTCAAGTATCCAGGTATTCAGATTATCATAAAATAAAATGTTAAGTATATATAAGTGAATGTGAAATGTATTCAACATAGCATAGATTAGAACTATAATTTTATAGTAGAAATAATTTTGAACAAAAAATCATATTTAGACATATATTGTCAATAAATGAAACTTTGAAATTTATTATTCCTCATATCATTTACAATAAAATTTTATAAAACTTGTGGTGTGGAGCTTTTGTGGTTTCATAATAAAATATTTCATATTTGGAATTCAATCTGTTTTGACTGAAGGAATAAATCATCTTGTGTGATTTAGCTGCTTGTTAAGATCAACATATATTTATTACCAACCTCCTAGTAAAAAAAAAGTAAGTATTTTAGTTTTTAATTTACATTCTAATTGCCAAAAAATATACTTATTTTTTATTCAAAACCCATCATAAAATCACAATCAAAACAGTATTATTGTAAGTCTAAATAATACTTGAGAAAAAATTTTAACTTGATCCCCTGTAAGTAAAAAGAGAACATTCTCTTATAGTTGTTACACAAATTCTTAGGTAATGCTATTACTTGACTAATCAAATTCACTATTTGAATGGTTAAATTTGCTATTCCTCAAGTTGTGGGTAATATTCTTATGTAGAATACATTTCAGAGTATCCCTTTGGGATATAAACATCAATGCTGTAATCCATAGAAGAGAATAATCTTATTATATGAATCTGGAAACATATATTCTAAATTATTTACTGAAAGCTGTTGTAGTTATAGAAGACACAAAAGACACACAGAAGTACAATTCCAAATCCATGAACATGGGCTTTAACTGTACACTATCTCTATGGTTATTTGCTGATAACAAAAGTGTGTCATTATTAAAAAAGGACTCAGTACATTAGTACATAGAATTCTGTTTTGTAGTAGCTTCTTTACTTAAGAGAACCTCACTGAGAATCTGAACAATAATTATTTCTGAAGTCTGTTCTGATTACTCCATACCTCTGCTCAAAAAGACAATCATCAGGATGTGTATATATGCTTTTATGTACATAAAAGCAGACTCACTAAAGCATTATACGTCTTCAGCCTTTCATTTCTCTTCTAAAAGGAAATGGTACACTGACCTCTCAGAAGTCAAGGCAAATATCTCTGATCTTTCATGTTTGATTTCTACACAGCAGAAAGTTATTTAACATGCCTGAGATTGAAATGCAGAGTAGAAATAACTTTGGCTTTGACAAATAAGGGAAGATGTGATCCACACACAGGCTGATCCTCTGAATTTCTGGACCAGAAATTTATCTCCAATAAATACTGAAAGCCTTTCTGAGGATGTATACTAAATACTTCACAGGTAGTGCAAACAGCTTTGGCAATCACTGTGGGTGCCCTGAAGCAATTATAAAACTCTTGGCATAGTTCGGTGCTGTGCAACTTACACTGAAGGGTCATTTCATGTTAGAATTCCTTTTTACTCCATAAAATTATGCCCAAGATGAAAGTGATGGAAAACTATTGTCATTTTAGGTATAACAGGCTCTTACTTCTGCAAAAATCTTGGTTAAGTGCCACTAGGAGTCAGCTCAAGATCTGCTAGAAATGTATACTACTTAACCCTATACCCATTATTGATTAAAAAAAAAAATAAAAAAA
>VWZV01001821.1:0-45466 GCA_013397155.1 Irena cyanogastra | reverse complement strand
GTCCAACCTTTGATCAACCACCATCCTGTCAACTAGACAACAGTACTAAGTGCATTTTCAGTCATTTCTTGAACACCTGCGGGGCTGGTGACTCCAGCACCTCTTTGAGTTGCCTGTTCCAGTACTCGACAACTGCTTACATAATTAAATTCTTCTTGATATATATCTTGAATTTCCCATGGCATAGCTTGAGGCCATGTCCTCCCTGTCACTGGTTGCCTGAGAGAAGAGACCAACCTCGAGACTGCTACACTCAACATAGTTGTAGAGAGTAGTAAGGTCTCTCCTGAAACTCCTTTTTTCAAGATGTATAAAACCCAGGTCTCCTCACATGACATGTGCTTCAGACTCTTCCTCAGATCTGTTGCCCTTCTCTGGACTTACTCCAGCACCTCAGTGTCTTTCTTGCAGTGAGAGCCCAGCACTGGACACAGCACTCGAGGTGTGGCCTCACCAGTGCCCAGTACAGGGGGACAATCCCTGCCCTGGCCCTGCTGGCCACACCATTGCTGATCCAGGCCAGGATGCCACTGGCCTTCTTGGCCACCTGGGCACACCCTGGCTCATGTTCAGTCACTGTTACCAGCACCCCCAGCACTGCCTGGGGTTGTTGTTTCTTCTTGGCAGCTTTGCCCCAGCACTGCCTGGGGTTGTTGTGACCCAAGGGCAGACCCAGCACTGGGCCTGGTTGAACCTCACACCACTGGCCTCAGCCCATGATCCAGCCTGCCCAGATCCCTCTGCAGAGCCTTCCTGCCCTCCAGCAGATCAATAACCCACACAGCTTGGTGTGGCCTGCAAACTGACTGAGGGTGCACTCAACCCGCTAATCCAGATAGTTAAAAGGACTGATCCCAGCCCCAAACCTTGGGAAACCCTCCTAGTGACAGGACACCAGTAAGATGTAAGGCCATTCACCACCACTCTGGACCTGGCCGTTCTGCCGGTTTTTAACACAGTGAAGAGTGCACCTCTCCAAGCCATGACCAGCCAGTCTCTTCACTTCACATGGGAGACAGTCTCAAAGGCTTTGCCAAAGTCCAGGTAAACACCTCCCCACCCTTTCCATCATCTACTAAGCAGGTCACCTGATTGTAAACAGAGATCAGGTTGGTAGGAAGGACTATTCACAAACCCATGCTGGCTGGGCCTGATCCCCTGGTTATCCTGTATGTGCTGTGTTATTGCACTCAAGATGATCTGTTCTGTGATCATCTCTAGCAGCAAGGTCAGGCTGACAGGCCACAGTTTCCCTGGATCCTCCTGGCGTTCCCTGTAGATGTGACCACTGGCCAGTCTCCAGTCACCTGGGACCTCCTTGGTTTACCAGGACTGACAAAAGATGGAGAGCAGCTCTTCTGTCACCTCCTTCAGTAGCCTTGGATAAATCCCATTTGAATCCCATTTGTACACTTAGTCTAAATGGCTCAGCAGGTCAATAACTACTTCTTCCAGGACTCTGAGGAGTGCAATCTGCTCCCTGTCCCTGTCCCTGTCCCTGTCCCTGTCTACCAGCTCAGGGAACTGATTGCCCTGAGGATCACTGGACTTAATGGTTATAGACTGAGGCAAAGAAGGCAGCCTTTTCCTCATCCTTGTTGACAGTGCTCCCCCTTCATCCAATAATGGATGAAGATACATTTGCAGAGTTGCCTGCCAGTTGTTCCAAGGGTCATAAACCTTGGGTTTTTTTCCCTGAGGTGATGTAAAATATATTCAGCTGATCTTATTCCCTGACAGCTTGGTTTTTGCCATATAGGAATGGGCCTGCTCCTGCAACCTTTAGATTACTGTCTTAAAGTATGTCCAGACTTCCTGGACCACTTCGTTATTAAGGACTGTTTTCCAGGGGACTGTCTGAACCAATGCCCCTAATAGGCCAATAATATACAATAATATATTAACAATAATACTGCGGAAGAACAAGAGGGAGGGGGGAATAACACCCATAAGAAATAAGTGTTGTACAGTACAGCTGTTCACCACCAGCTGACTGATGACCAGCCCAACCCACAGGGCAATCCGTAGCTCCTAGCCTAGTGTCCCTAGTACATATACTGGGCATTACGTTCTCTGNTGTCCCTGTCTACCAGCTCAGGGAACTGATTGCCCTGAGGATCACTGGACTTAATGGTTATAGACTGAGGCAAAGAAGGCAGCCTTTTCCTCATCCTTGTTGACAGTGCTCCCCCTTCATCCAATAATGGATGAAGATACATTTGCAGAGTTGCCTGCCAGTTGTTCCAAGGGTCATAAACCTTGGGTTTTTTTCCCTGAGGTGATGTAAAATATATTCAGCTGATCTTATTCCCTGACAGCTTGGTTTTTGCCATATAGGAATGGGCCTGCTCCTGCAACCTTTAGATTACTGTCTTAAAGTATGTCCAGACTTCCTGGACCACTTCGTTATTAAGGACTGTTTTCCAGGGGACTGTCTGAACCAATGCCCCTAATAGGCCAATAATATACAATAATATATTAACAATAATACTGCGGAAGAACAAGAGGGAGGGGGGAATAACACCCATAAGAAATAAGTGTTGTACAGTACAGCTGTTCACCACCAGCTGACTGATGACCAGCCCAACCCACAGGGCAATCCGTAGCTCCTAGCCTAGTGTCCCTAGTACATATACTGGGCATTACGTTCTCTGGTATATAATATCCCTTTGGCCAGTTTAGGTCAGCACTACTGCCCTTGCTCTTTCCCAGAATCTTGTGCTCCTGTTTGCTGACAGAATGGCAAACTGAAAAGTCCTTCACTTAGGACAAGCACTAATTAGAACTGAACTGTCAGTGTGTTTTCAATACTATCCTATTCTAAGTTCAAAATGCAGCACTGTGCCACCTACTAGGAAGAAAATTAACTCTATCCTAGGCAAAAATCAGGAGATGGGAGTGCTCTACATGAGAAACCTGAATGGTGTCATGATATTCCTACAAAAAAAGATGTGTAAAGGGCCGTATGTATGTTGTAACAAGGCCTGTAATCTACAGTCCAGCAAACTTTTTACTGAAATACAGCACTGTACCTCTAGTCTTGTATCTTTTGAGACATGAAGCCTTGAAAATTCAAGTTAATTACTTTAATTTTTATTATTCAAATACTATCTGTAAGTTCTGATTAGGTATAAATGTAGAGAAATAAATTAGTCAGAGATTAATTACAAGGTTGCTACAAATTATGGTGTTGAGAATGGGATCAAGACTAATCAAAAAGTCAAAATTCTCAAGGGGTTTTGGATCCAAAACTGAGTTCATGACTCAGCTCATTAATTCATATGGTAAATCAAAGGCCACTAACGCTGGGATTACTGTGGTGTTTCAGCTCTATAGGCATTAGAAATTAAATTATTATACAGTGTTTAAATGTTCCATATCACAGTAGTTGCAGTTAAACATCTTGAAAGGACATGGTGCTCACAGACCAGGGGCATTATCTTGGGTCCTCCCTGGGGACAAAACAACATCTTCTTGTGTCTGGGGGGAAGTAAATATCTATTTCATACTTTGCTGTTAATTAGGAGCCACTGGACTAAGTCCAGGGCTGCAAACAGTTATTAACATTGGCTTGTCCTGACTTGCAGGTATACAGGGACCACACTCTGGCCCAGAGTAGTCTGAACCAATGATCAGGAATTTGCTCCTCCTCACAATAGCACTGTTTTTGCTGCAGGCACCTCTCCTGATGGCCTTTTAAATATCTGGATCTTAAGTCTACAGAGTCACTCCTGGTCTTACTTGAGTTGCTCTGTTTCTTAATTCATTTAATTTACATGATTTGCATGGCAAAAAGAAACCATAATCTCTGCAAATCCCTTTTGATCACTCAAATGTGCCTAAGAAATGCCAAGGATTAGATTGGTTCTCAGTCTTCCTGATGAGTGTTAACGCCAACACAGAAACTCTATTCCCACAGTACTGTAGCAGAAATAAAATGTTTTTAAATGAACTTATCATTAACTCGCAGCAGATATTTACTCATAAAAAGTCCCTGATTCAAAAACATCTTTGAAGCTGACTCTTAAAAAGATGAAGCACATGAAGATCCAGAGCATTTCCTAGTACAACTATGAAATCTGAATCACAAATTACTTCCTTACATGGGCTGTGATACTGTTTCTATTGAAGTGTCTTTTACTGTTGGAATGTTACCAGGATTTGATGGAAAGCATTTATATAAACCTTCAAAACTGTTGTGTGGAAAGCCTTGGAGGAAAGGCTAAAGGGAAGATCAAAACAGCGACAAGTAAGTTTCTGGAAATGGTTACATCAACTGATGCCTGTGACAAGGAGAGACTTGTCTGGAAGGGTCAGATCATAGGCAGATACTTTTTACAGAACTACTGGGAGCCATCTGCACAAGCAGAATCAGGCTAGAGCATCTTTCTGAAAAGACTCATCAAAACCAACATTATAAGAGACACCATTAGTGTGAAGTCTAGAAATTTTTTCCTGACCTCAGTCATCTCAGACATGGTGATGTCTAGGCATCATTAGAAGAAAAATAAGAGGCCTTGAAGGTACACAAATTTTCTGTATTCACTGACATCTGTGCTCCATGCCTCTGTGTAGCATTTGGGTCACAGCTACTGCCTCTGGAGGCAAGAGTGACCAATTGGTCACCTCCTTGCACTGCTTCTGTAATGACTCAGAGTTGTGTTCAACAGTCCTCTGTAGTTGTTTACCATGTCCTGACTGATTGGCTTATACTGGGCTTGGAGAATTGGTGCTTTGCTTCACATAGCTCAAATCAAAAATTTACATTGTCCTTTCTCATGCTGAAACAGCCCAAACCCAAAAGAACAAACAATCCAGAAAATGACTAGAGATCCACCTCATCAGTGTTAAATGGTAACTCACAAAAGCGTGGCGAGCAAGTCAGCCTCTGGATGAATCTCTACAAGAGTGGAAGGGTGGCAGGAGAACAAACCTGACCTCACCGCAGAAAGTCTTTCACACTGTCATTTAAAGCAATTTTTTTCCATCCATATCAATAATCAGTTGAGGAATAAATTAGGCTGTAACTCTTTTTTTTGAGAAATCTGAAAAAGTGATGATTGTCTTTAGATCAGTGTGTACCCTGAAGTAAAACCAATTGAACATGATGTAGTTCATAAACATTAATAAATGCACACTACAGTATCCCAGACTGAATGGGCTGAATGTTCTTAACTTCCATGCTTTTTACGGTCTCCTCCACCTTCATAGAGAAATTTTGTTTTTTCATTCAGTTTTGTTAGTTGGATTTTTTTTTCAGAAAATAATTTTAATAAAGTTGCCTTTGACTACAGAAAGTTTTCTACTTCAGTGTCTTTTTTAATCCCACACTGGAATTGGAAGGCAGTATTATGAAACCTCCACTGGAAATGCCAGGTTACAAACTTCCCCTACCCCATGCACTGTCACGCACCCACCCACACAACGCGTTTGGCTCACTGGTGACTTTGCCCAAGAGGAGGAGCAGCTCTCATGCACAGCAGCACTTGCACATGGCTGAAGGGTTACTGTACTGAGGTAAGTGTGAGGATGTTGTAAGCTACAGGAAAAGGAATAGCAGTTGAAATCTGGAACCAAACAAGACAAAAGGAAGGGCAAAAAGGAAAGCACTGATCCCCTCACTTTGTCACCTGACCTGTATCATGACTGTTTACACTGCCTCTTTCCTGGCAGCATAGCATGAGATAGCATCTTTCCTTCATGATGTGGCTTTGGGTTGGCCAGGTGACAGACTACCAGGGACTAAGTCCCTCGGGGCTCTAGCCACATCAGTCAGGTATTGTACCTCAGGGTGGATGACCTTCGGAGCAAAAGCATGGCAGCAAAGGACACTTCATTAGAAGAGGGACAAACCATTAGAATCACAGCTGAAGGATTCTTCAATTAATTACAAAATTGCATGGGCAGCTTAGTACCACAGCTTTTAATTTAATGAATTACTTTCCCATACTTAGCTGCTGTGGGCATGCCAAAGCTTTACCAGCTGATACAAGATCGAAGCTGTAGCTAACAGCTGATCCCTTTGCAGTGTCTCTAAAGCTTCAACTTGACATTTTGAAGTTTTTAGGTAACAACTGTCCAAGAGTGAATAGCTCAAAGTTTGTTGTCAGGCGTGCAGAACACCAGTGTGCGGTTTTTAAGCAATGACTACCACTTTGTATGATCTATTTATTCTCAGTGAGGATGAAATCAGAAAAGGTGGTGTTTGCGAGTGGCAGATTCAGCGTATCTGTCACAGCAGCTTGGCAGAGTGGTGGCTTGCTCATGTCAAATCTTCCCTCAGGCTAAGAGGCTGGTTTGGCAGCAATGCTCAGACAAAGCTGCGTGCAGTGAGGAGTTGATTAATAAGGTACCTTGCTCAAAGTGGCAGCTCTGCTGCAAAATCTCATCCACATATAATTCCACCCTACAGAAAGAAATTTAGTTTAGTCTTATCCACTCATCCATGATTTTAGCACCCCAGGGTTCAGTTATTCATTGAGAGTAGCTGCAAAGTGCAGGGAAACAAAATAGTCCACACTTTTGAAAAATAATCCAAGGCTAAAGAGGGACTGAATACATTTAGGTTCATCAAGTCTCGTGCTTGTTGGCAAACTACTCATACGAATGAAGTAGATTAACTACTTCCAAAGGAAAGCAAAGAGTTTTATTTCCCTATTCTCTACTCAGAGGATCCAAATTTACCTTGTTTCCTGCTACATACAATCCACCCATCTTCCAGTAGAAATAGCTACTCCCCTACAAGCACATCTACACATCTGTAAACACACCAGCATGTCTGTAGATATTACTCCCAAATGTTTGTGTTTAATATATGCAGTGCCATTGTCTCCCAAACTCAATCCCCACTGAGGATATAGATCTCAGCATTGGACCAAGGAAGAAATACAGTGCTACTGGTGATGGGGAATGCAGAACTCAGAAAACCAATGCAGAATTACACCCTGAAAGTGGCTATGTCACCCTAGTCATGCTGTCACCTCACTCTTGATACATAGCCCATCTGATTCAGCAACTTAAGAACAGTAAATGAGTCATTTCATGAAAAAATATAGAACAGAGAATTTGGAAAAGTAAAAGTAAATGCAGAAAAGCTCATCCTCAACAGCTTTTCTATGCACAGTACTAACTGGAAAGGTTTTCCCAAGTTCTGTCTTTCATTTAGAAACTCCCTGCTTGCTTTCTATTGTAGCCACAGGATCTCTCTTTCTGTGTTGTACAGACAGAAGAGGACTGCTCTATCAAATACAGTAAAAAAGCCTTTCAATTCTGCTTTTAACACTGCTATGGTTTTTGGGTAGCTGCACTAGGGCAATCCTCTCTCAAAACTTCATGCCACTTTCCTGCACTGAATTAATAATACATTTGCTAAAAATCACCATGAGTCAGAGTAGTCTTTAAAATACAATGCTTTACAATAAAGCTTAATTTACTGGTACTTACAGCTGTGTTTTCTTATGCTTTCTCAGGTACAATGGAATAATTGGTGCTTCCAAAGTTAAAAGTGAGTTTAACCAAAAAAAGTTTGAATCACAGCTGTTGTTTCTACTTACCGTATATTTAACATCGACTTCTTGAACCAAATTCCTGGAAAGACTCAGTAAAACATATTGCTTTCCTGGAATCAAAAAGAGAACATGTGTACCTGGGGTTTAATCTTAACCTCTAGCATTCAGCTCTACATACTGCAACAACAATGGAAAATGTCATTACAAGTTGAAAACTGATGAAGCTCTAAAAAGTAGTAGTAGTTGTTTACAGTACAAAAAATAAAAGCTAGTTGATTAAAATTATCCAGAAGTTAATTCCTCATTGTGTGTCAACTAAGATACAGCTACTGAAGCTGGAAAAAGAAATAAAGTATATACAAAGATAATAACGATGCCATTAGCATATGGCTTGGCAGTTTTCAATCTGGCCTTCTAAATGAATTCAGTTTGTGTAATCACACTTCTTTCATGGCTTTATCTGACTCTCTCTTTGCTCTTTTCTGCAGTAATTGACCATTTCAAGTTAATTTGAGAGTAGAAAAAGATTTCTGAAATTACTGACCTCACATTTATTCTGTGAAAACGAATACCTGCACAAAAAATAAAAATCCAAATCTGCATTTCAGGGTGGAAATGGTTGTAAAGCAAGCAGTGGCACACAACTGGCAGACACTGGTGGTCACTTAACTAATAAGTACTGCCCGACTCATCAGAACACCTTCCTGCATCATCCCCACACTAACTTCAGCGAGTGCTGGCTTTTCCTGGCAAAGAGATCACAGCTGTGATGGGAGCCAGGCACTGAGAGAGAAAGGTGTAAGGAAAATGGAATGTGCATTTAAGAAACTAGGCTCTGCTATTTTCTTCTTTGTACAAACAAAGTCAGAGACTAAAATACTCCTCTATTGTGGAAAATACCATCCTTTAATTAAAACTTATCAACGTGGTCATTTTTGCAGCAAATTCTACAACAGAAAACCATTTCAATGACTTTATTGGTTTTAGAATGACGCAAAACAAGAAGCAAGAGTATTGCTCTTAAAAAGAATATTACTTTCAACTGTCAATGTCTATACTTCAAGGTTGAATTTAGTCCATTAGTGCTTGAAACAGAAATCAAATGAAGTGCCACATATTTTTGATGCAGAAGTTGTCATTAATATTTCTTTACAAATGTCTTGGAAGCAATTAATAGTTTTGTTGTATTCACGGTATCTTTCTAGGTGATACCAGCACTACAAGCACACCAGGAATAATGCCAGGTATGTAACAAAAAATATAACAGCAGTCAGGGTGCAACTTTCCCATTTCATAGAAATTTTTGAGTGCAACCATGCAGTCAATTCCTTATTTGCGAAGTGGCCCATCCATCAGATTCATGTTTCCTGAATCTAGAGACAAGACTGTCATGCAGGGCAGTGTCCAAGGCTTTGCACAAGTCCAGGTAACTGATGTCAGTCACTCTTCCCTTATCCACCCCTGATGTAACTGTCACACAAGGCCACCAGATTTGTCAGGCATGATTTGCCTTTGGTGAAGCCTTGTTGGCTGCCACCAATCACCTCCATGTTGTCCATGTACCTCAGCAGAGTTTCCAGAAGAATCTGCCCTATGATCTTTCCAGGCACAGAGGTGAGCCTGACTGGCCTGTAGTTTTTTCTTGGTTTATTGTTGGTTTAGTATATTTACTCCATTTTCACATGTTTGTTCTGTTTTTTTGGTTAGTTGGTCGGGGTTTTTTTTTGTTTTAGTTTGCCTTTTTATGGCTCTTACCTCTAAGTGGAAAATGTTTGAGAGGAAAAAAGTTTAGGATTACGTTAAACATCTTAGTAGTAGGAGGAACCTATTACTCTAGTCTGTAGTGGGGTTTTTTTCTCTAAATTACAGACCGATTCACAGAAGAACACAAGTT
The DNA here is from genome assembly GCA_013397155.1 of Irena cyanogastra. Taxonomy (NCBI): domain Eukaryota; kingdom Metazoa; phylum Chordata; class Aves; order Passeriformes; family Irenidae; genus Irena; species Irena cyanogastra. Next base: position 36,064 of record VWZV01001821.1, on the reverse strand, counting down.
TTCCACACAAAGAACAGTTTGCTGTATAACTGTATTTTTTTGCAAAAGACATTATACCTCTGCTTTTTAATGTATCTATGTCACAGCATTTGCTCTTAAAAAACCCCACAAGTAAGAGGTATACTGCAGATATACTTCCACAAAATAAACTATAAGATTTGAAGTTCACTGGCTTTATCACACTTTCTACTTCAATGGGAACTGTATGGATCTGCTGCTTTATTCTCCCAGTTGGATTTTTTTTACCTTCTTGTTTAACTTATTTCACTGAAGAGGTGAAATGAAAGAGGTGTTTTAATTAACTGTGTGAAATCTAACTAGGTCAAGATGTATTGAAACCCAGAAAATAGTGTTTTGGTCAGCCTAATGACTCTTTTTCTTGTATGTTGGAAAAACAAAACTTGGTGTAAAAAAGTACAACATTTTTGTTTATGGCTTTTAAAAGCACTTAAGGTTCCTGTGACTGACTGGAATATGTCACACAGAAAGCAACTCTTTGGCTTTTAGAATCAGAAGTAGGATAAAATATCTTAATTTGATCTATTTTAATTATACATTTTCTTTCTTAGCACAATGTGATGCCATCCTTAGCTCCACAAGAACAAAATGCAAGCAGACAGGCTTTACTCCATCTTCCTGACAATTATGATTCTTGAAATCACAATTTTCATTTTAAATTTAGTTATAGGTAAAACATCTAGCTGCAGCATATAATAAAATGAAAATGCTATGGGTAGTCCTTTGTTTTGTTGTTGCCTTACAAATATGCTCTTCTTTTTAAAGGCTACTGCCTAAGCAAGTTCTGTCATTGAACAGTATCATCTCAATCTAGAACTTCATGACACAATGCTCTTGTTAACATCTATTTTCAGAAAATATTGATACATTATGTTTTAAAAATTATGTATTTTTCCAGTATTTTTACAGCATTCCTTGAGTACATGGTACTCTCAGAAGCAGAACATACAATGTAGATGAATTATATATGTAGATGTAACATATATATGTAGATGAATTTTAAAAAATCAGTCTTGAGTATGCATAGAAAGTTCTTCCTAGTATTTGTTTAGCTTTAAAATTCTATTCAAGTGCAATGCTGCTAGCAATTTTCCCATTCGTTAATAATTCTGTAAGAATAAGATATTACTGATGAACATGCCATTGTATGTTTCTATACTAAGGTGGGCCTTCATATGAATATTGTAACCACTAGCCATAAAACTCGGAGTTTGATTTGAATTTTAAGCTGGACCTTTTTTTTTTTTTTACACATACAACATAGCATGTAGGGACAACTGCAGAATTTGATTCAGTGGAACTCTAAGAAGGAAAATGTCTTTATTGGTTTAATCTTTTCTCTTTTCAGTTAACCACAGCTCAAAGAAGCTGAACTATAAAACTATCTTGTGGATGAAGCCAGAGCCTAAAGATCAGAAGATAATTTGAACAGTTTCCAAGTAACTGCACAGGTGCCCAACTTTAGACAGCTTTTTAAAATGGCAGACAAATAAGAAATAACTAAAAATTAATTTTGAAATTTAAAAAAATGCAAATATAATCCAAGACCTTAATGATGACTGTAACAAGTCATTGAAACACAAGGAAAGTGGTTCATCAGTCATGAGTTTTAAATTGAATGTGCTTCTAAAAGATATTATCAAATTTGATAGTTTTCAAATACACAGCATGAAAAATAATAACATTCTCTGCAGGAATTACTGAGTAAAATTTTATAATTTAAGAAAGCATTGTGCAGCCATTCAGAAGACATTGCTCATAGTCTATTCAAAATTTGCATTTTAGGACTGTGTTTTCTGACTATATCGTCATATGATGATATGGCCCATATGGAGCAGAACTGCTGAATCAGATGTTACTGCTGTTTATACGTTTTTTCATACATTATAATTCCATTTTCATGCTTAGTTAGATTGCTGAGAGTGCTGCTCATTCTAGAGAAGTTACATGCCCAACTTCTATGTGTTTAACCTCCTTTTACAAAGGATATTCTTAAAGTCTAATATTAATCTGATAGTGCTTCCTTTAAGTAGGAAAAACAGTAACCACAATATTGTAGATATTCAATGATATACACTATAAATCAGTTTCTCTCCCACTAATTGCATCCATCTGATTCTGCTTTGATTTGCCTTCAAATGTATTTAAATGCTATTTAAAATTTTGTCCCCATCTACTGGCACAAGTTTTTTAGAAGTATAACTCTCTGCTGATTTATTTGCAATATTAATAATAATTTGTTATGTCCTTATACTTAAATCAATTATCTGTCTTTAATATATTGCTGCCTTATAGCTTGATGTTCTAAGAAAGTGAAGCTTATAAAATTATTTGCCAATCCTCCCTAACACCTTTTTAATCTGTTGGCCAATTTAATTGAAATTTGAGAGAGAGAGGTGAAGTCTCCATGACATTATGTTCACTCAAGATTTTTGAAGGTTGGTGATCTGTGGGAAGGAAAGGGACCCTTCGAGGTACTGAACAAGAGATGAAGTTGGGGTGCAGAGAGAATAAAGGAGAGCTGAAATACAAAAGCTGGAGGGGATGTGAGAAGAGCTGGCAGCCTTGGAAAAGGGAAATCAGAGCAAAAAGCAAAAATCTGGGGAAAAAAGTTCATTCTGGCCAAATGTTCATTCATTGAATTGATTTGCATGATTTTCTGTGATTTCCAGTAGCTTCATTTACATAAAAAGAGAAAGGGAAATTATCCAGCCTGGCCTGACAAAGCATTTAATCCTGAAAGGTCCTGAGTGTCTCATCTGTCAGTTGAGCAAATCTTGGAAACAGAATCTGACTTTAATTCATTTGCAGGAGTCATTTCTGTGGTTCTCTACTGCATTTAGAGTAAGCAACTGCTTTTAAACTACAGGTCACAGCTTTATTATGAGTGTAAGATTCATAATTGCATTAAGACTTTCCAAAAGTACATCTACAATAGAAACATTGAGGTTTAATTTGCATAAGCTGCAGTACTCACTTCAGAAAAGGAAATGCTTTAATTTTTAGCATAAAGTTGTTCTATTTATATTATAAACCAAAGGCACTTACAATAATGTGGAGAAGCAGAAATATTACCCAAACCACTCTGACATTAATCAGTTCAAAGCCTTTGCAAATTGTTTTTATTTCATCAAGTAAAATCATTTCATCTTATACCCCAGTAGAATCTGGCACACACATACACATTACTAATTTACAGCAGGAACCAGGACTCCTCTCAGCAGTGGGTATGAATGAATCAAGGCCAGAGCAGGCATTTTCCTAGTACTGTGAGGGAAAGAAAGTGCTAACTACATCAAAGTTGGCCTGACTGCAAGTAAAACACCGGCCAAGAGAAGAAGCACAAACATATTTTCACTTTGAGATTGTGAAAAATGGCTCTGCCTTCCCTGAAGAGAACAGGATAATGCTGCTTATACCTGCTGAGCAGCTCTGCTTCTTTCACCAGGCTTCAAGGAGAAGAAGCTGAATGACAGTCAGCTCTTTTCCATCTGCTTTCCCTTGTGCACACTTGACTTACTGCTTGTTTGCATTTTTGAGAGGCCTTTTCTCCTATTTTGCTGGAAGGCACAGTTGGTTTTTTCCTTGTCCTTGGGCTGTGAAGCTGCACTCAAAAACAGAGTAACCAACTTTTTTCCTCTGTACAGCAAACGGGTGCTACAGAGTGGCTGCCAGTAGTTGAAAACCCAAGTGGCACAAATAACAGCCATTATATTTGTGACTCTGTAAATGGCTAAGACAGGCATTACCTTGCCTATCTGATCCCTACCTTTCCCATAAAGAGACTTAAACCAGGTGTGCTTGAGCTGGGGCACATCAACAGCAACCTCTGCTCAAGGTGCCTTTCTCCCAGCTTCTTTTTCCCTCTGGCCAGAATGCAAACCACAAATTGCTTAGTTCACAACCAGAGGCATGTACATGAGGATGAAACACTGTACAAATCTGAGTAACCCTGGCAGGTCTGAAATCTTTGGCCAGAAGATAATCTAAATCAGTCTCTGGAAGTGTTCATCAGTAATTTCAGTGACAGCCTCATCCCAAAGGCATTTGCTAGTTATATGTACTTTTTGCTGGCCTCCAGCACAAGCTGTTAGAACTAATTCCCCTTCACCTCTCCAAGCCTGCCTCTAACCAGAGCTGAAGGTATTTTTAACTTATTTTTAGGGACTCAGCAAATGTCTGTTTCTTCTTATTTCTGTCCTGTAATCTACCCACGAGTATCAGTCTCATCCCTAATCAGGATGGATCACACCCATTCAGATTAAGCCCTTGCTCTACAAAGGATTCAGCTGTCTTTGGAAAGAGTTTATGGAGTCACCTTGTGTCTACCCAGAGCCACTGGTAAAGCTGTCTTTCTCAAACACACACATTTGCAGAGCCTCACTCTGTTTCTCTCTGTTTGGTGGCAGAACAGCAGCAAGCATCCATAGGGGTCTCTAGCAAGGACCCAGGTCCGTTACTACCTGGAAGAACAACATCCACCTTTTTTTTTTCTAGCGCTTATATATATTTTCAAGTTTGACAATGTTTTTATTACTCTATTCCTAACCATTCTGCATCTCAGTTTCTGCCTGCTTAGCCTTTACACCCTCTTCAAGAGATTTAGATAACTTAATTTTGGTGTCAAGGAGATTTTGGATACTGTTTAAACTCTTCAGAGAAGTAAAAAAGAAAATACTATAAAATTATTCAACATATAAAATACCATCTGTTAATTCTAGTGATTTACCTTGGAGTACAGTAGTTCAGGACAACCTCATAACTGAGCATACAAGTCACAGTGTGTGGGCTAGCTTCAGCTCCCTTAGAAACTAAGAATCGTAACTTTTTAAAAAGCTATTTGTACTCTTTGTTTGCAACTAATGTGACCTAATCTATCCAGTAATGACAGGTTGGAATCCCCATCACATGGAAAAAAGATTTTAAAAAGGCATTTAAATCTTCATTATTCTGAGCTCACAGTATGATTCAAAGAATGAATTAGAAACCCTGGAGATGGATGCATAAGAAGGAATAATCTTTCCTAGACTGTGCAGTGCCTTAAATCAGCAGTGAAAGGAAATGATTGGCTGTGCAAGATCAGTGAAGGAGTTGTGAGGGCATAAGACTGACCTGAAAATTTCTATGAAAAAAATCTGCCTCTCTTAGGGACATATTAAAAAACAAAAAGAAAGTAATTGTCTGCAAAAGGAACTGTTAGAGGTCATAGAGCTTTCAACTATAAAAAGGCAGTTATTCATTAGAAGCCAATAGTGTTCACACACAGTGAAAAAGAATCAGTCATTTCTATTTAAATATAGTTCTGGACAAGGAGATATATGTTCCACACTGTCTATACCTATCAAATTAAGTGCTTGCTGATGTTTATCTTTCCTTGTGTTTTTTTTCATAAGTAGTGCAGAGGGTCATGGCTGTGATTCTTCTCTCCTTTCTTCCTCATCCCCTGATGAGAAGGCTGAGATTCATATACCTGGATTTCATTTATTGCATGCAGAGGGGGAGATATATGTTATTCCTTTAGGTTCTTACAGACAGGAAGTAATCAAAGTGGTAATAAAATAGGAGTATACTAGTCTGGTTCACTAGATGGCAATCAGGAGTAGTTTTGCTTTCAGCTAAGCAAAATTTTGGGACAATTGTTGTGATTATCATGCCATATTTAATCCCAGTCAAATCCACAGAAGCTCTAGGTTTGAATTCTCAAGCCCTCCATTAAGAGTTTGCATAACTTCAACTTAGCAAAATTAAACATCATTTATGCACAAACAGTAAAACAGAGAAAATGGTTTAAGGGGAAAAAAATAGTTAGTTGTGTCATATCATGATTTAGCTTAAAAATAGAACCTTTCCCAAGAGGTGTTGGCTGAAGCTAGTACCACTCTGTGAGCCCCCACCAGATCATATAGCACTTCTGCAGCAGGATGGCTTAACAACAGAAGCACACGGTGAGGTTGGAAGTCATCCAGTTGTACTTTACTGCTCAAGCAGGGTCCCCTACAGCCCAGTACTCAGGAAGTCCACGTGGCTTTTTAATATGTCTGGGGAAATAGGCTCCACAACCTCTCTGAGCAACCCATTACAGTATTCTGTCACTGCCACAGTAAAGCTCTACCCCATGTTTGGGTGGAATTCCCTGTATTTCAGTTTGTGCCTATGCCCAAACCTAATAAGGGCACAGGATCACCTTCCATGACCTGCTGGCAATGCTCTTCCTAATGCCCTCCAGGACACCATTGGCCTTCTTGGCCACCAGGACTACTGCTGGCTCATGGACAGCTTGTTGTCCACCAGGACCCCCAGGTCCTTCTCCACAGAGCTGCTCCCCAGCAGGTCAGCCCCAGCCTGTGCTGGTGCCCAGGGTTGTTCCTCTCCAGGTGCAGGACCCTGCACTTATCCTTGTTGACTCCTTTGATTTTCCTGAACCATATTGGTGTAAAGCCTCAGATCAGACAATGTTTGATGACCCTTGCAGAAGACCCTCAGAATTTGGGGCTGTAGCACTTCAGAGCAGATACTTATTTTCTTATTACCTACATGTAAATCAAAAGACATGGTCTAATGTCCTAATGAAAGACTGCAAACTCACCAAGATTCAAGATTTTGAAAAATGCTCAGGTTTCTCTTTCATTCCTTTTAAATTTTAATGAGGTCAAATTTATTTTGGTAAATATTCTTTGCTTGATACAAAAGTTATTTGCAAGAATATCCTAAATGTTTTCCAAAATTTAAAGGCAGATTTCACTACATCAAATCAGGAATTTTGAAGTATTAATCAAAATTATACGGATTTTTTTAAATTTCAAAAGCAGACCAAATTTATTAAGAAGGTGTTTTCTAAAGCAATTTACTAACTCATTTTTCCTTCCCTCCCTTGTGTCAGCTTTTCATTGAAATACGCAAATAAGTCCATCAAAATAATTCTGATCTGAAGACATTTAAATAAGTAAGCCAATCCTTAAATCTTTAGCTTGTAATACTAATTTACCATGAGAAAAACTGTTATGTCAAATCTAAGCTCTGATTCAAAAAAACTAACATCAGCATAACTGCAGCCACAATGCTGTTTCCAGGTCAGATCATGAGCAGGATTCATAAGAAACCACAACCCGGACAAAACTTTATTAATTCTATCTGTGGCATATTGACTCTGTGAAATACTCAGATTCTGGTTTCCCTTGCCCCCTGCACTGTGTGATTATCTGAACAGACTTCTTCACTCCCATGATGCAAAACCCTCCAAGACAAACTAAACTCAGAAGTCACATACCCAAAATAAAATTTCAGAGGGACAACCTCCAAATATGCATCATATAGAGTGTAAAAAATTCTTTTTTTCTTTAGAATGATTAATCTAGAAACCCAGCACTTCAATCAGATTCACAACCCCTGCATACAGCGCAGCACAGACTGTGCCAGTGCCTCCAGCTTCAACTGAGTCTTTTTGTGGACAATTTTTCAGGAAGTCAACTGTAATGTTCTTAAGTGCAGATGCTGGCCCAGAAATCCCTAGAGTCCAAGAGTTTTTGCTAGGTGTAAAAAGAAGGAATGTCTGATCAAGGATCCATTACAGTTTGCATTCTGCCTTTTTTGTGTTCTGGAAAAAAACCCTTCTGATCTCATATTGAGGGATTCTAAGGAACCAGAGATGCCAATGAACTTCCCAGATTCACAAATAGAGTATCACAGTGACTATCAACTAAATCCAAAAATGGAATGCATAGAAAGAATGTGGAAGAAGAAATGAGTCTTTAATCTCCTTGGTCATTTGGGTAGGAGAGAATCATAGGATGACTTGGGTTGGAGAGGATCTTGAAGATCACCCACCTGCCGTGGGCAGGGACACCTTACGCTGGACTGTGCTGCTCAGAGCCCCATCCAACCTGGCCCTGAACACTTCCAGGAATGAGGCACCCACAACTTCTCTGAGCAACCTATTCCAGCACCTCAGCACCCTCACAGTAACAGTTTTTCCTACTATTCCACCTAAACCTACTCTCATTTTGGAGCTATTGCCCCTTGTCTTGTCACTACATGCTCTTTTGAATAGTCTTGTCCCATCTTCCTTGTAAGTTCCCCTCAGGTACTGGAAGGTCCTAGTTAGGTCACCCAACACCTCCTCATTTCTAGGCTGAACAGTCCCAATTCTCTCAGCCTTTCATCTTAGGAGAGATCCTCCACCCTTCTAATCATCTTGATGGCCTCCTTTATACTTGCTCCGAGAGCATGTCCTTCCTCTGCTGGGACTCCAGCTCTGGAGGAACCACTGCAGTGGGGTCTCAGCAGAGCAGAGCAGAGCAGAGGGGCAGAATCCCCTCCCTCCCCTGCTGCCCACACTGCTCTGGATGCAGCCCAGGACACGTGTGGCTCTCTAGGCTGTGAGTGCCCATGGCTGGGTCATGTCCAGCCTCTCAGCCACAGCACCCCCAAGTCCTTCTGGGCAAGGCTGCTCTGACCTGTCCAAACCCAGCCTGGGTTTGCCCTGACCCAGGTGCAGCACCAGCACTTGGTCTTGTTAAACCCGTGAGGTTCCCATGAGCCACTTCTCCAGCTTGTCCAGGTCCCTCTGGATGATATCCCATCCTTCAGGTGTGTCAACAGCACCACTCAGCCTGGGTCATCTGCAAATCTGCTGAAGATGCATTCAATCCTTTTGTCTATGCAATTGATGAAGATATCAAATAACTCTAGTCCCTATACAGACCCCTGAAGGAAACCACTTGTCAGTGACATCCATCAGAACTAGAAGCCATTGATGACCCTCTGGATGCAGCCATCCAACCAATTCATCAGCCACCTAACAGTATACCTCTTAAATCCTTCACCCTCCAGAGAGAAGGATGTTGTGGGCAACAAAGGATTTAGTGTACAGATAAATGACACTTGTAGCCCTTCCCTTGTCCACTCACAGAGCCACCCAGCCACAGGAGGGTTGGTCAGGCAGGACTTGCCTTGGTGATGCTGTGCTGGCTGTCTCGAATCATCTCTCTGTACTCCATGTGCCTAAGCACAGATTCTAGAAGGATCTGTTCCATCATCTTCCCAGGCACAGAGGAGAGGTTGACAGGTCAGTAGTTCCCAGGATACTCCCTTCTGCCCTTTTTAAAGATGGGTGCAATATTTCCCCTTATCCAGTCACCTGGGAGTTCTCCTGACTGCCATGGATTTTCAAGTATCATTGAGAGGGGCTTGGTAACTACATCAGCCAAATCCTTCAGGATTCTGGGATGCATCTTATCAGATCCTGTAGATTTACGCACATTTAAGTTCCTCAGGTGGTCATGCACCTGCTCTTCTCTTACAACAGGAGGGATTTTGCTCTTCTAGTCTTCAACCTGCTCTTCTTCCACTTGAGGGTGTGGGAAGAGAGGCTACCTGTGAAGACTGAAGCAAAAAATTGTTGAGTAGCTCAGTCTTGTCTGTTGCTATCTGTTCACCAGTCTTGTTTGTTGGAGAGAGTACATGTTTGATCTTCCTTTTCCAATTAACATACCTGTAGACACCCTTCCTGTTACTCTTTGTGTCCCTCACCAGATTTCAGTTCCAGTTTTGCCTTGGCCTTCCTGACCGCCTTCCTGCACAACCATACTTCTTCTCTATACTCTTCCTGTGAGCTGTCTTAGCTTCCACTGCTTGTGCATTTGCTTCTTTTCCCTAAATTGGACCAGCAGTTTCCTAGTCGGACATACTGATTTCTTGCCTTCCTTTCCAAATCGCTAGCTCTTGTTATCTGTGGAAGACTTCCTTAAAGATCTGCCAGCTCTTTCCTGCTTCCTTTTCCCCATGGGCAGTCTCCCAGAGCATCCCACTATCTCCCTGAAAAGCTGGAAGTCTGCCCTCCTAAAGTTCAGAAGCCTGATGTTACTCCTTAACTAGCCTATGTTCTTCCAGACTGCAGACTCCACTAGTGCATGGTCACCGCAGCCCAGGCTGCCTCCAAGCTTGACATCCCTGATTAGCTCACTTCACTCATCAAATCTAATGTCACATTCCTTCTAGCTAGTAGGGCTGATTATCACCTGGCTAAGAAGTTGTCCTCCATGCATTCCAGCAGTCTCCTGGATACAGCTCACCATGCTTCTTTCCCAGAAGATGACAAAGTGGTTGAAGTCACTCAGCAGAACAAGAGAAGGGTGGTCATGACATCTAACTCAGATTTTCCCATGCTACATGAAATGTGGTTTACTTCATTTGATGCAAAATTAGATTGCATCACTTGTACAAACAAGAAAACACACTTTTGATCCCAGACAGCACATAAATTGTGTCACAAAAAAAATTGGAGTCAGGACTCAAGGAACCAGGGGTCCACATGAACAATCCACTCCAAAATAATTAGTTCTTTTCCAGAATTAAAATGTTTACCCTAGATGTTACAGAGTCAGGACACGTTCTGCTTCATGTTCAGCAAGCTTTCTTAGATATTTATTGAGGCTGGACATGGATTTCTAAGGAGCCATCAGATATCTCTTCTCATCTTTGTTTCCTTGTTATTTAAGGCAACACTATAAAGAAACTTTTTCCTTTGATAGAAACACATCAATCTAATTGAAACTAATGGAAATTACATGCCTGCAATGATGAGAAAACAAATAGAGCCCGTTTCAAGTGCTGTATGCCATAGCTAAGACATATTCTTATTCCTTCTAAGTCTAAAGGAAGCATTTGACTTTGAAGAACTGTAAATAAAATCTAAACAAACTGATTTTAATCTAGCTTTTAAAACCCAAACCACAGAAATCTTTTCAACTAGAAGAACGTTCCAGGCTTGAATTTCCAATATTCCCAATAGATGCTCACCAAAACAGTGAAAGCACCAGAAGTTTTATTACTTGAAACTGTTCGCCTACCTCAAGGAGCCTCTGTTATGTCAGAGAAGTCGTATGAGCTTCTTCAAATATTTGCATGTTATATATTCAAACCATATTACTGACTTAGCAATTAGAACTTTTCTCAGGTTCAGCAGGAAGAGGAGCAAGCAGCCAGGGACATACAGCTGAGGGTTCTATTTTGCTCCAACAGCCCTGCTGTTGTTTTGTTTGCTGCTATTTTTCCACCAGCTTTCAATAAAGCAGTTCACAATGAGTTCCCAATCTCAAAACCCTTCTGGGAGCACTGGTGTGAATGTATGAAAACTGCTCAGCTTTTATCTGTCAGTATGGGTTTTGAGCTCTAAAAATTGCCTTTTGACTCATATAGAGCTGTGTTGCAAAAAAACAAAGGCTAGAACCTGCTGTCAACTGTACTTTATTTATCTGTAAACTTCACTGTCGTTTAATGGTATGAGCAATTTCAATCATATCACTTAAGTCCTGATGTGTGGAATTTTCACTGGGGTAAGAGGCAGCTTAGGCAAAATAGATGTAATTGCTGCAGAGGTGCAGTAGTACATAAAACCACACACCATGGCTTCAAAAACATTGTGTCAGTTTCTTTAAGAGCCTTGGCACTGATTTCAGTGAAAAATAGTATTGAAGAAAATTTCTATGGAAAAAATTGCAGCATTTTGGATTTCTTCAATGCAAGGAAGTAAGGCTTTGAAATCTCATGTCTTTTAAAGATATGAAGAAAATAAAATAGAAGTTAACCTACTGCTGGCTCATTAGAGTGTATAATACAGCATGGTGGTCTCATGAGGGATTGAAGAATGATTATTTTCAAAGTGAAAGAAGGTGATAACTAAAGTTGTGCCTTTCTAGAGCTGGGCAGGTCAGCCTGTGATCAGCAGTGGAGCAGTTGATAGCAAAGGTAGGTTTCTGGATAAGCTCTGTTTGTTGAATCAAACTTTCTGGTGTTCCAGCAGGTATCCATAAAAAACCTGTTGCTCCATATGCTTCCTTGACTGACCTCTTCAGTGAAGTCTCTGCTCCTCCAATACATATTTTCAGGAATTTTAAGAAAGAATTACAGAGTGCCAAACACTGGGCTAAACCTTAGGGGCTATCAAAAGGCTAGTTTTCTTTAAAGCAGCAGTAGAAAATTGTATGTTAAGCAGGTATGGGCATTTAGCATACACATGCAGCTAAATATTTCAGATAATATCTTTGAAGGATGAATTCTTGTCCCTGGTGGTCTCATGAGGGATTGAAGAATATCAGGTTTGCCATGGATGTATTAGAGCCGCAGACTCACCTTGAATGACACCCTAAACAAAAGCCATATACTGTTTTTCCTACATAGCCTTTTGCCCATACCTCACTATCTAGTCATAATATAACCATGATTTTTAACAGCAAAAGTTTATAGAAAACTCTTTCAGGACTGAGGTAGTTCAGAAGCACTGTCTTAACTGATTTCTAGCACAAATCATATGGATGCAGCTCATTGAAAATACTACTCTCGCTGCTTATCTGTGCCTAATTAGGCAGCTGCAATCTATCAATAAATAACACAAATTAGTTTAAAAAACAGGTGTAATTTCTATGTTACCTGCCGTTTTAGTTAGTTTTTCTTCTTCATTTTTACCAGCCTTTTTTTTCCCCTCCTGGCCTTAATACTACAAAAGCTTAAGATGATTTTACTCTTAGAATTTTACCCTTTAGCCACCCCATAAAACTTCATTTTAATCCTTTAATCCTCTAATTTTCTTAATTAACACCTGAGTATTTAAAAAATAGTTATACAAATTTTCAGGAAAGATCATTCATTTTAATTATTCTTCTCTGATGAATAGGGAATGCATATGATCATTCTAGAGTCAGAAACAAAAGTTATTGTCCCACATAAAATGCTGCATAAAGTTGGGATGTGTCCTGCAAAAACAGAGGTGGGAACTATTATTTTTAAGGATTCAGTAAGTTATTTCTACTTCAAAAATAGTAGGTTACTACTCCTTAATTACTCAAAAATTTGTGATACACCTATAAAGCACCTGGCCTCAGTGTTACAATTAACACATTGAGACGTGTAGCCCAGGCTTGCTGCAAAGTCAACATTCTTCCTCTGTACTCAGGTTAAGGTGTTATAGAAGAGCTGTAGTGAATTCTTTCTCTGTCTTCATTGATCTTGAGTTATCATCTACTTGCATCAATAGCAACCAAGCTCTTCCAAGCTCCCAGTTTTCCTCAGCACCCAAAACTCTGTTTTCTTCTTGTTTTTCTCTCATCTCCACTCCTGTGGAGATGTTCACCGCTGTGATGTGTTATTCAAAACATCCTCTTTATCTCTTTTCAGCTTCCTGTGAGAGTTCTGTCTCTACCACCTTCTTCTACCCTCTGCTTATCTCAGAAACACTCTCATCTCTAGAACAAACAGTTGACAGAGCTACCTTCTCCTTTCCTTACCCTTTCCTGCCCTCCAGGGCAGGTAGAAATCCTGATGTCTGACACTTTTCATGGATACTTGCCTGCCAGTTTAAACAGCATGTGGCCAAGGAATAGCCTTTAAGATCTGTTCAATCCACACTGATGCTTCAGGATAACACTGTGATCCTGCTTGTCATCAGGTCCATGAGCTATGTTTTCCTTGACTCAGACCTCCCTCCAGGTCTCTCTCATTTCCCAGATATCTGGAAGCCTTGTGTTTTATTTCTGCATATGACTTTCATACCCACCCATAAATATATAACTGGTGCAAGCTAATAACTGATACTAATTGCCTTTACAGTACTACAGGAACTTTCCTCTGACCTAGACAGAAGCACTTTTGCTTTGCTCATGTCTACTCTGAACACTGTTTGGTGGTCAGTTGCCTTGACTGTGTCTTTCCTGTATTTGCATCTCTTCCATCCTCCCTTTTTTTTTTTTCAAATGAATTGCATTTCTGCTCTGTGTTCAAGTCTTTTCTTGGTTAGTTAATTCCCTAGCTATCTCCTCTTTGATAACACAAGGTCAGCTCTCTCCTTATTTCTACTCAAGGGCCAAAAATATCAGCCCCTACCTGGCACTTCTGTGTGTCTATTCTATACTTTCAGGAGTCCTTTGTGTTTTCTCCAATACTGCTGCACATACACAGAAGAACCTTCTATAAACACATCAGAATTAACTCCCTAATCTTCTTCATACACATACACCCTTTTCCATGATTTCCACACAACCTCCCTTTAATGATTACGCTGCTTATTATGATACCTACATTGTTTCTTTTCTTTCTTGTTCACTCACAACTATCTGGTCTCCATCTGTCACCTCAACTACTTTTTCAGACTTTTGGGGTGCTGTAGAATCAGAAATGCCATCTTTGTTTACATACCAGAAAAAAACAAGTTCTTGTTCCAGAAGAGTTGCTCGAAAACTTTACCAAAATAGAATAAACAACAAACTGTAAAGCTGAATGTGCAGTCTAGGTGAGAAGCAGTGCCCATTCTGAAGAAACTAGGGCTGTCCTCAAGGCCAAACCCGATTCTGTCCGCAACCTAATCTCCTAGTCATGTGTAAATGCTGTAAAGTCACTGGGATTTTTAGTGCTGTCAGTTAGTCCACAGCTCAGACACAGAAATGGAAGCCATAAAGCCAAATCCACTCCTGTCATTACTCTACAAGCAATTGTATGGTGCCCATGGAAATGAAACTGCTAACTCATAAACCATAACACTGGAGATTGTGAAATAGTCCTGATCAGACGTGCTGAACCATGACAGGGTAAAATTATGATAGTTGCTTGTCTTTTTTTTTTTTCCTTGCCCATTCAGAGACACTGGAGAAACAGCTGCCTTCAGGATCCACTGAGCACTAACTTCTGAAAATCAGGCCCTGATAAAGATTTTCCCCTTTGCCAGATGGGGTCTAGGCTCACCACAAAGGACATGCATATTCCTTACTTTACTCTTCTATCAAACTCCTTCTGCCCCTGTGGCTGAGGCCTCAGGATACAGAGCAGATAACAGATACAGAGTAGTTAACCCTGAAACACAGTGCCATGTCCAAAGTTACTTGCATCCAGAAAAAGTAAGCTGCATGTACTCAGGCACTACTTAGCTGTGCCAGAATATTCTCACTGACATAGATAAAAGTGGCAGTGAAGGCAAAGAGAAAAAGGCTTTTTTCCATGTAGAATATCTAATGTAGATTAGACAAAAATCCAGGATCCCCAGACAAAACGTGTTCTATCTGGACAAATTTACAAGAGACTGACTAGCACTTTCATTTTGTGGTGAGGCACACAAATAGGAAAAAAGATCAGGGCACGCAAGATATCCCTGTGTTCCTGGGATAGATGGCTGGCTGGAGGCCACTGGAAGACAGTGATTTTCCCAAAAATAGAGCTGTCAGGTGTTTAAAGTGATGGCAAAGATCATTCCATCTGATAAGCCAAAGTTACAGCTCTGGGTTGACTTATGAGGTGAGGATGGCTCAGGTTTATTCAAATCATTTACCTTCATAGCTGTTGATGCTAGTGTGTTTATGTGTGATAGATAAATCTGCCATCTATCTGAATACCCTAAAGATGGTAAAAGATCTGTTTTCATAGCCAGGGCCATAAATGAGGTTTTTGTGGAGGTCAAGAGGTGCTTGTCTCTCCCGTGTGCTGTGAAGACATGAGGAGTCAAGGTCTCTTGCATGTTGAAAAGCAAGGTGAGATGAGGGTTGTTGGCCACTCAGATACAGCAAATGTGGTACTCTTTCTTCAGAAAGGCAAACATGCAACTGCCCAACATCAGTGATCCCAGTCATAAAGCTGGTATTGAAATTCTGACATATCACAAAACTGCTAAAGTTGGGAACTTACCTTGAAACAGCCATGCACATTTAGGATTGTGTCTGTGGAATGAAAGAAAAAAATCCCAAAGAATATATTTAAATCAAATGGGCCATAAAGGATCTGAAATTTCTGAAGGTTTATATCCTAGCTCCATAATGACAGTCCCTTAAAGCTGTTTCTGGTAACATGTGACATGTTCTGTGTAGGGTTGACAGAGCAGACCATATATTACATATTTTTTGTCATGCTAATACATGGACAGATCTACAAGCTCAAATGAACGTGCCCTCTCCTCTACTTCCCTCAAATTTAGAATCAGCCATGTGCTGACCAAAAAAGGATATCTACACCTCTACGGTAGAAAAGGTTCAAACCTCAATGTCCATGTCTACAAGGAACCTAGCATTATCCCAGCATGTCACCATGCCTTCCTGACCCCTGCTTCCCAACCTATACCCCCTGCAATGTGTGCAAATCCCAGCAGCCTGGAAATCTTACCCGGGAAGGAACAAAGTGGTGCAGCAGGGCTAATGAGCCTGGACTTGGCCCTGCTCAGAAAGCATTAGGGTTGCAATTGAAGTGAGCCATAAGATCTCAATTAAAAATGTCTTTAATGCTGTGGCCCAGTTAAGCTCTGCTCAGGTTTAGACACAGCTACTTTACTACACTCAAATTACTGCCCTGCACAAAGAGGAAACAGCAAACAAAATATTTATTTCTCATATAATTTAAAACTTAACAGCTGAATAATTGACTTAAAGAATTGTTGTTATTATAGATTAATTATTTCAGAAAAACAAGAGAAGCTTAGATTTGCCATTCACTTGATGTGCTTCCTTGATGCTTATCATTCCATCACTTCATCTCACACACCCAGGCTGTTTTCACTGAGTTCCCACTTGCAAGGCATTTGCTGTCACACCATACCTCTTCTTCTCCATGTATTATCAACACGCCATAGACAGGGCGTTGTTCACCCTGAGAAGAGAAGGCTCTGCAGAGACCTTACAGAGGACCTACAGTACAGTACCTAACAGGGTCCTTGAATCAGGGAACCTTTGAATCACTTAGGTTGGAAAACATCTCCAAGATCATGCCCAACCTTTGACCAAACATCACAATGTCAACTAAACTGTAGCACTAACTGTCATGTCCAATCCGTCCTTGAACATTTCTAGGGATGACTCCGCCACCTCCCTGGGCAGCACATTCCAATGCTTGGCAATCCTTTTTTGAATAAATACTCTCCCCTGGCACAGCTGGAGACTGTGTCCTCCTGTCCTGTCACTTGTTACCTGGGAGAAGAGGCTGACCCCACCTGACTACACTGTTTTTCAGCCAGTTGCAGACAGTGATGAGATGCTCCCTGAGACTCCTTTTCTTCTGGATAAACAACCTCAGCTCCTTCAACCACTCCTCACATGGCTTACTCTCTAGAGTCTTCCCCAGCTCCATTGCCTTTCTTTGGACTCACTCCAGCACCTCAGTGTCTTGTCATGAGGGAGCCAGAACTGGACACAGGATTCAAAGTGTGGCCTCATCAGTGCTGAGTACAGCGGGGCAGTGGTCACAATATTTTTGATATAAACCAGGTTGCCATTGGCCTTCTTGGCCACCTGGGCACACACCAGCTCATGTTCAGCTGCCATCACCAGCACTCCCAGGTCCACATGCACTGGATCAGATAATTTTATAACACTGGTCTTACAGTTATAGACTGAGGTAAAGAAGGCATTAAGTACCTCAACCTTTTCCTCATCCTTGGTGACAGTGTTCCCCCTTCATCCAATAATGGATGGAGATTTTCCGTGGCCTTCTTTTTACTATTAATGTTTTGCGAAAATACTTTTTATTATCTTTCACAGTGACCAAATTGAGTTCTAGGTGAGTTCACCTTTCTAATTTTCTCTCTACAAGACCTAGCAACATAGTTTTACCCTTCTGGTCTGCCCCTTCTTCCAAAGGCCAGAAAGTCTCTTCATTTTCCTGCAAAAGCTGCCTGTTCAGACAGCCCATTCTTCTTCTCTGCCAGGGAATGATGGAGACAAGATTTCAGCAGGGCCTATTGTGGCACCATAAGGGGTAATGATTTTAGACTGAAAGAGGGTAGATTTAGTCTAAATATAAGGACAAAGTTTTTCATGATGAGGGTTGCTGAAACACTGGAACAAATTGTTCAGAGAGATGGCAAATGTCCTATCCCTGGAAACATTCAAAGTCAGATTGGATGGCCCTCTGAGCAAGCTTACCTATTTGAAGATGTCCCTGTCAGTTTCAGGGGGGGTTGGATACAATGACTTTTAAAGGTCTCTTCAAAAACAAGCTGGTCTATGATTCTATGAACAGAATAGTTCTTGTTACTAGCTACCTAAAAACTATGGCTATATCACATGATTATAAGCAAAAGTTAAAAATTAGGCACTAGCTGTCCAAACATTAGAAAAAAAAATTGCATAACTAACCAGGCCCAAGCAAAGCTACAGCCAAACCATGTTCAGGAAAAGCCTGTGACCTTGTGGGGTTAGCTTAACCTGCTGCCTCTTTATTAGTGATAATAAATCCACGTTTACCAGGCTACAAGGCTACAGCTAGGCCAATCCTGGAGTGCAAATGTATGTCCAGATGTGTACACATGCAGGTTCTCATCCAAAGAGATGAATCAGATCTAAATTGCCAAAGACTACAGAGTTGCTACGTTTTCTGTAGAGTTGTGTCCCATGTCATTGCAGTGATGAAATGCCAGCCTTTTCCTAATGTGCTTTTGGCTGTTCCATGCCAGGCTTTCCAACAGACCAAAGTTCAACAGTTTTGGAAGAAATCTTAATTGAATGTCCTGATGGAAAACACATGTTTTCATCCCCCCAAATTAGAACTGCCATTTTCTTTTGTTGTCCTCTATCATTTCTGTTCTACCCCATTTATGACCATTTTGTCATCAGCCATATGTTTTTCTACTTTAAAATCAATTCCAACCCACTTGGGAACAGCTTTTTGTTTTTTCTTTTTCTAAGGATATCACCTCCTAAAACAAGACACAATTACAGATTTGGGTGTTTTGAACTGTGGCCTAATGACCCAGCCTACTATGCATTGTTTCTTCATATTTCTCAGAAACATGCTTGCTGGAATAGTTTTTAATAAATTTAGCCCCCAAACTCAAGTTCTAAAGCACAAAGAAGCAGGTAGACCAGATCTTCTGCATGAGAATTTGCAGGCTTTCTTCAAAAATATTGGGGGTGAAAATAAAAGTTTTTTTCAAAAGCCATGCTAAGAGGTGCAACAGATCCAGAGATGCTCCCAGATCCAGCAATTTTGAAAAGGGATAAATTTAAAAAATATTTCTGAGAAACTTTATTGCATTTACCTATTAGATTTCAATTCATGTAATTCAAACATTACCAAAGTTGACTGGTTTGCTTTAAAGATGTTCCCCACAGAAGACTTTTCAAATTATGACCTTTCATGCCTGCAATGTGGCTAGAAAAGACAGTAATTGGCTAGAGCCCTCTCCTAATTTAGAACTCTGTCCTAAATCTACTTTATTAAAATCTTTGTTAGGAGCTAGTTGAGAAAACAATTTACCTTCCATGTGCCAGACATGACTATCATCCATAATGAGGCTTATGTGCTTCTCCTTTTGAACAGTGTCCTCTCCATTCTGAATATGAATGCATCTGTTGATGCTCTCACCACTGGACTGGGATTTTCCTCAGCTTGCAGCGCTTGTTTCTAGCTGGACACAGCTGAAGAAGTGGAAAATAGCTGGTAGATTCTCACCACCACAACAAAACACGAGACTCTCCTTCTGGCATCAACTCAGAGGGTGCAGTTCCTACCAGCGAGGTGGAACAAATCCTCTGTAAGAAACCCTGGCTTCAAGGGACATTCCTTTATTGCACTACTTAACTGGATGCAGAAGTATGCAGGGGACTCCAGCATCCTGGGAAAGAAGAACTTCCTTGGCTGAGCATCCACAATGGTGTGAAGCAGAGCCCAACTAATCCTGGTCAAACTCCATCCTTTAGCATGCAGTGGAACCAGGGAAACTACAGCAGAAGGGCAATATCTAGATACCCTAGCCAAGAAAGTGGGCTAGCTAGCACTTGAAGCTTAGAAGCTGTTATTAAAATGTCAAACAGGCTCCAACACTTGTATAGCAGCATAACAGTCCCATGGACTTGCATGATGGAGCATATATCTCCTTACAGCATCATCCAGATAAGAGAATGACATAACCTTAAAATGACAACAAGACACTGCAAATGTGCATACTTTCATCTTGCTGAGTAATCGACAGATTCTGTGGCTGGGACAGACTGAACCTGCTGTGTATTACTAAAGCATAGTCCCAGACATCATTTAGGGTATTTTGGTTTCTAGCTTTCACCAATTCCTTTTCAATGTGAGGTTTTATTCTGCATTTATATAAAAACCTCAAAATTCATTATCTACCTCTTCCCATACCTTAAAAAGAGCTTTCCATTTCCTGAACAAGTTCTTTAGCAGCATCTGTGAGGCTTTTATTATTTTTTTATGTTTTCATCAATTTTTGCAGCTTTATTTATGAGGCCTCACTGCTGTGCTGCCTAAGAGGTTAACAGATTACTACTATTGTAGTCGGTGAAATAGAATATTGGTCTTAGAATACAAACTGTCCTCCTGGGAGACTTATTTTGAAATAAGTCTTTAACTCAGAATGGATTTCCCTTCTGAAGCCAGACATGCATAGCAGTACTTTGAGCCTATCAAATAATTTTCTGGAAACTGAGATAATCTGTCTTAATAAATAATGATCTAGCTCAAAAATGTTCCTCATTTTGAAAAGACCAGGCACTACAGATTTTTCTTACATAGTGCATTATGAAAATAAAATCTGCTTTAAAAGTCATGCTTACCTAACATGTTAGGACGTACTCTCATCATTTTTAGAGTGGATTTTTCTTTTGTTTCCTCTTTGTAGACATACTCATCTAATCTTCCTCTGAGCTGGCACTATCAGGTAGGCAGGTTCTCAATACAGCATATTTCAAGGCAGTAACCACCTAGCTACCTGGGATCAGAAAGAGCAGTCAGTATTTTCCAAAACTCCCAGTGGATCAAAAAACATATATCAGAATTATTGAAAGAAACCAGTAATGTACCAGATGCAGAGGATCACTTACTGGAAAAAAACAGTGAATAATTTAAAGAAAAAAAAAATTCGTGATCTGTTCATGAGCCTGCCAGGAGTATTACATTTGTTTGATGAATAAATTATTCATTGTGAAATATTTCTTCAGCACCATCTGTGACTAAAGTTCTCAGAGCATTGTACTGTTTGTTAATTCACTAAGGACTTTAAGGCCTGTCTATAGTAGAGCCTGTAGAAAATGTTATAGTAAATACAAACAAATCACCCCAAGCATGAATTAGATAAAAGAGATAAACTTATACCAAAATCATGATTAAATGGTCACCTTTTGGTGATCAGGTGCAGAAAACCATCAGTGACTGACATTGGGGAAGGATGCAAACAAGCTAAAATGGGAGGACACATCTCTCTTTCCTGCTGACACATTCACACTCCTGCCTGCCATTCCGCTCCAATGACTCTCCTACAGGACATGAATTCTTCTGCTCACGCTCTCTCCTTCCTCTAGTCCTACCTGTTTTCTTCCTTCTACATCCTTGCCCCTGGGCACATTGGTCTGTTTCTCCTCTGTGAGATCCTCTCCAGCACGGCTGCCTTCGTTCTTGGTGCTACTAGACCAAAATTGCCAACATTTTAGTAATTTGCTCATCTGAGATGGGTGCTACTGCTGCTTCTCCCTTTGTCCCCTGCCTCTCACTTTCCCCAAATGTAAGAAAAGAGCCCCACATATCAAATGGGGGAGAAAGGGGCAGCACTCTCACCACTGAGTCAGTCAGCGTTCTTCTCTGTCCAGCACACCTTGGAGGTATTTTGTAGGAATATCCCATCCCAGTCTGGGGAGGAGCAGGAACCACACTATTCCTTTTCAAGCTTTCTGGAAAGAGCTGTCCTAGTTCACAGCATTTTGTTTCCCTTGTGTGCATGAACTACTTCTGCCTCTCACTCTAAGGGTGCTGATATGAAATTGCTAGTATTTAAGGCTTGCTCTGAAACTATTCCTTTATATGTATATATGCATGCACATGAGCAAAAAAAAAAAACCCACCCAAAACCTAGAATTTGCATTTGAAAGTGCCAGGCTCACAGAAAATAAGTGTAACACTATTGTGTCAACTCCACAGAAGAACTTCGCAGTGTTCATTTTTGGCAGTGATCATTTTTCTTCTGACAGAACACACCAAATACAGGCTGAGGTCTGCATAATGCACACGATATGTCCTGGGGGGAAAAAAATCTTGTAAAAGAGCTTTTAGAGAGGCGGTTGGAAAGCAAAGAGACTTTATGTTCTCTCTGCCTGTAACTCCAAAATGCCTGCTATAGATCTAACATTATTTCCCAACACATCTGTTGGAACATATTTCAGAAAAGTAATGCTTCTTTCTTCACCCTCTCAAGAGATTCAAGGCAGAATTTCTGAGAAAATCAAAGATTTGCAGGTGTTTTAAGAGCCACTGTTGCCCTGGTGTTTGGAAGTTCTGACATAGGTGCAAGAACTGCTGCTGAAAAAGTTGTAGAGCTCATGGAGTTCTAAATCCAGCCAGCCAGGGTAGTCTTGGCTCCTCGAGTGCATAGAGACCCTTTGAGTTGAGACATCTCAGCTGAATTCTGAATCTATCTGGAAATTGGCTGTGGCCCAGTCCAAAATCACATAACAAACTGAGACAGTTTTGCTTGAAGCTTGGAGTAAAAGTGAGGTCTCATTTGAGGGAATTTAGGAAACCCAAGACAAAGATGAGTTAAGTACCTGGTGGGATGGATTTTTCTTCACTATTCAGTTTTTCCTGTTAATTCATGGGATGACAAATCAGCATCACCTCTTTTCAGCACAAGCAAGGACAGAAAACTTATCTTCCTCATTGCTAAGCAGGTTCTATTCAGAGAATTTAAATTCCTGATCTTAGATAAAACTGGAGCAGTGGCTCAACAAGCTACTGGTTGTGTGATCACACCTGACAAAAATCTGCAATAATTTTAAATTCCTTGTGTATATTAATCTGATATTCTTACATAATGCCTAAATTCTGCCACTTAAATTCTGATTTTTCTATATTCCCTGGAATCATTTTCCTTTTCCTAATGATTTTTTTTTTTTTATTAAGCAAAAGCTTTGGACAGTGTTCCTGTAAACTTATTTTTGCTGAGGCTAATCTGAGGGAAGTAAATAATCTTTTCAGATGTGCACATTTGTATAAGAAAAACATATTCTCTTCCTGCTATATGGTTTGTGCAAAAATTACAGTAAACTTGGTACAAGATAGTACTTAAACTAAAGCCTGGGTCAAAGTTAAATGAATATTTAAACTCATAGAAGAAAAAAATTACCTGTCATTCCTTTGGGGCCTTGGCATAACTAAAATTTAAGAAGGATCACAGAAATGAAAAAAAAAAACCTAAAGTAAAGAACCTAATGAAGCAAAGAAGTTTGTGAAAGTCCTAGAAGTATTTCTTTCATTGTGGCTCTAAGATATTTTTTCTCTGATCAGAATTCCTATAGGGAAGAATAAGATATGAAGAATTTAAAAAGAAGCAACCATACTTGTGAGGAAGCATGTAACTGAGGGGGATTTGTGACAGGATTATTCTTAGCAAAGATTGAAGATGTCTATTTTCAGAAATGAAGGCACTGCAATAAATACAATACAATATTTACGAGTTCCTAGATCCGTAGAGTTTAGCAACAAGATGTTTGAGATATCCCATTGCCCTGCATCAGGCCAAGAGAGTGTTCATTTTTGCAGCAGCCAGGAGAAGCATGGCCAGGAGCCAGGTGTTGTTCTCTCCCCCTCCATGCCATGCCCAGGGGGGTCCCTCTGGCCAGGTGGGTGGTGCAGTGCAGGGTTCTGGGTGGTGAGCACTCATCTGGAAGGATCATCTGCCTCTCCTGTGTGCTGTCACTCATTTTGCTGCTGTTACCCTTCATTCCTTATTTTATTGCTGTTTCTAGTAAGCTGTTCTTATCACAACCCATCTTCTTTACCTTCTGAGCCTTCAGTTCTCCTCTTCATCCCACTGCAGGGAGTAGGGAGACTATGCAAGCAGCACATAGTTCAGAATGTTTCAGTAAGAGCACTAAATTGGAGAATAACATCCCTAAACAACAACACTCATTTATCTGAACATAATTCATTGACACATCTTCCATAACAAAGCAGACCTGCCAAAGCACATGGAACACCTAGCCAAAGTCTGTGTATTAGAATTCATGCCACCCTCTAAATAATTTTTACATTAAAATCAGGTATTCATCACTAGTTATTTAGTATACTTCACTACAGTGTATCTAAGGTACCAGGGTATGATGTAAATTCTGCTAAAGTACGTGTTTCAATTAGAGGAAAATAACCTTTTCCTGCCTTCATCATTGTAAATATTGCATTTTCAATCTGCAATAGATGTGAGGGTTTTGTTCTCCTTAAAAGTCAGCATGAGATGTTGAAAAGGAGATGTTGTTTCACCTGGAAGCATCTGTACGAGCCTTTGAGTGTAAAAAAACCTAATTCTATGAGACAAAAAACCCCCAGTCTTTCTCATATTCCTCATATTTTTCTGGGAAGACCTCAACATTTTTATTTGCCTCAGCTCAGCTGCATTGCTCTCTCAATGGCCCTGCTCTGGTCAGTTCCTGCTGAACTTACTGCATATCCCTACTTCAGTTCAAGGGAGTACAAATTTGAGACAGTGCAATATCTTTTCTGACAATGAAACACAAAGTCTTGGCCAGTTCTCTTGTGGATATTTGTGTTTGCAGGAACAAGAAACATTTTTGAGAGGAAGCTCCAAAACTTAGCACTCAGAATAAAGGTCCAACACAAAGGTCCAGACCACAGAATTTTATTATGGAGGCAACCTCAAACCTGACACCAGTGGGAATTGCCAATAACTACTTCTCCATATTTTGAACATAACATTTCTGAAACAAATATGCATTGTCATTATCAAAGCAAATACTCAAGGTCTCATGATATTAACTTGCTCAGTTTGTATTCTTTCTGATCCAGTCTGCTGTTATATCAAACCATGCTTTTTAAGTTATTAGTTGGATAACTATCCCAAATCTACATGCAGATACTATCCACTTTATTAGCTAAATAGTGTTAAATTCTTGAATCTGCTGCCTTTGAGCAGTACTTCACAAAGTAGATGAAATTTGACTAGGCACTCAAGAAAACCTACTTCTCAAGAAGAAAACCACATTTTATGTGTTCACACACTATTTCCCTTATTCTTGCTAATAAGAAGGGGATTACTTTCATTATTAAATATCCATACAATTCATGCAGCACCAGTAAAGTAGTTTGATGTTCACAGCTGTTACAGCATAAGTCAGAATAAAGACTAGCTTGCTGAATTAAATGGCATCCAATCCACTAGTGCAGAGTGCCTAAATACACAGCTCTTTTGTGTGTGTTACCTCAGCCAAAAAGAAATGCCCGTGGAGAGGAGAATCAAAGGGACAAAACCAGTTCCAAGTTTGGGAACACTCTTAAGTTCACAACAAGGTATCTGAAAGACAGCCTGACACAATACTCTCTGACCCGACAGGGCTTTGCCAGCAATTTACAAAGCATTTCCAAATCTATTGATATTTGGAAACTTTAGAATTTTCCTGTCAGCTGGAAGCCACCACTTAGCAAGTGGCAGGAACTCACATAGGCAATGCCAATAGACTCTTTCTTTAATTGCATTTCCCTGACTCATTAACTCCAGGGATGCTTCCTCTGACGGGCTCTAGGGGCCACAGGATTAAAAACCACTGAATTTTCAAAAGAAACAGGAGAAGAGCCAAAAGCAATAGTTATTAGCAGCTGATTTCAGCCAAGTTTAATTTCATTTGTCGTGTTCAGTGTGGTTCAGCAGGTGATCCTGCGGGTGGGGGAGTCAGGGCAATGCCAACAGGGATTTGTGATCCATGATGTACCTGAGCCGCTGTCAGCCCACCTGACATGAGCAGGAGAAGGAGGCAGCATTTTGTCCACCTTATTTTCAGTCTGAGACAACCAGCTATCCATACTGATGCAATTTATCACCATTATACATTCATAAAATTCATGCCTGGTAAATGAAAGATTTCAATATTAGCACTTGTTAATAGGGACATCTCTTCCCAAAGGCCTGTTAGTGACTGCTGTAAACACAGGAATGAGTTCTATTGAATTAAGAAATTCTTGAGCTGAGTGTTGAAACTGTGGTTTCCACAGCAGTTAAAGACAAATCCCCCAAAAACCCTATGTAGACACCTAAATTTTAACATTTGAAAAGCAATCCTAATGACTAATAAATTACTATTGAATTCCTATGAGGTTCTTCTCCACCCTCTCAGAAATTACAGCACCACTCATACCAATATGATGCTTGTAAAAAAAAAAAGTAAAACCAGAAGTAAATAGTAATGTACTTCAGGCATTAATAATTATGGTGTGAATTTTGCTTTCCAATTTAGGTACTGAAAAATACTGCAGAGTATTTATTGTCACAATATTCCAATGACTAGAAGAAATCAAAAACGGAAGGTTTCACTGGAGGAAGATTGACTGATGAAGTCCACGGCCAAACCAGGAAACAAAACTGTTTTGCAAGTGCTAGGCTTGTACTGGCATCCTTCTTCCCCTCAGCCTGTACTGCTTGCATTTTGCAACCTACAGAGATGACTGAGTAACACAAGAAGCTATTCAGTAAGACCTTCACACAAAATGTATGCTTTCATTACACTGCTGCTCTTTGCTGGGGTTGGGGCTGGAACAGCTTCTTTTGGGCATACTTAGAACTGTTTGCTAACATGTCCTTGTCTCAGCCCAACCCACAGAAAACAATAGGCTACTAAAATCAAGGAGACAAAAGCAGTGGTTTCTGTAGCAATTAAAGAAAGTTTTGCACCACGCAAAGCTACGTAGGGCCCCACAGAGCAATCCAGCAGATACAAGGATCGTTACCACGGCCAATCCCTCACCCCACGGCAAAATCTGGGATCAGACCTGAATGTCAATGGCCCTATTTACAATATGTGGTAGGGCCTTAACCCAGCCAGACCCAAGAGGGGGCTGAAATCAGAAAGATCGTGCTGATAATTTGCTCCTGAGCGGTGGATGGCCTCTGACATACCTCTGGGTCATTGCCAGCAACATCCTCAGACTCTGTCCAGGAAAGCATGAGCAGCTCAACCATTGGGTACAGGCAGTTTAGAAGAGGTGAAGGCAAAAAGGACGGGAACAACACTTGTATCTCTGCTTATGGAATAGAAAGCACAAGAGAATCACAGAGGACAGTGCATTGAGTGACCCTGCTTTATTGCATTAAGCCTATGTTGAAAACTCTCTCTGGTTCAGTCACCAGTGTGCCAGCAGTGAAGGAAAACATCACAAACATTATGAAAATGGTGCAGAGTTTGCACCTCTTGTCTCCTTACATGCTCATGCTGTGAGTTCCCTGGCACAAGGCCTGCTGTCCTGCAGCATGAGCCCTGCTTAAAATGCTGGAACATCTCTGCCATCAACAGCCATAGTCTAAAAGACACAGCACTGAAAGTTAGAGGAACACCACACAAGGTGGTCTTAGCCTAAAATTAGGCTGTGATTTGAAACTTTCTCCAGTTTTACTCTGTTTACAAACAATTTCAGATAACTCTAAAAATATTCCAGTAACTGATTCACTGTACATAATTATGAATAGTCTAATTGTCTCCAGCAAAATTACACTGTATTGTTTTGGAAAGTTCCACTTTCCACAAAATTGTATACTGATTCTTTAACTCCCTCTCAAAAATAATATAATCTCACAGTGCTTGCATCTGACTTTTTTAGTCCATTTTTATTCTTGCCAGAATACAAAAATATGCTTTAGTTCTGAAGCTAGGCTTTTTTTATTTAGTTTCTGTCCTAATACCTAGAATCATATTAGCAAATTCAACCTCCTTATTTTTTTTAAACACACAGCATTATAGAGGCAGACGATGCTAGAATATTAAAAATAATTCTAAAAGTTTATGTTATTTTTATGGCCAATATCAGTCTCTGATAAACTATAATAGTAAACTGATTAATCCATACTCCAAACTGTAAAGCCTTTTTTCTGTCTTTTTAGATCCAAGCAAAAAATTCTCTAGTTGATCTTTTCTATATTCCAAATAACATTTTACTGAACTGTTCAGTTAAAGGATAACAAAAAATCCCACCATTCATCATTAAAATAAGAAAATCACTTCTTAAAAGCACAATATGCAGGACATACAATATATATAGTATAATTTTTGTTTTCATCCTTTACTTTTTAATAAAAACTAATTGTTACAATGCCTGTCCAATTTCAACAGGTCTTCCTTTCTTTCAAGTGTGTTAACAATTATCTTGTCCTTTTGAGCTAATGAGTGGAATGAATCCAAAGACTAGTATTAAACTACCTGTGGATCCTTTCAACAGAGTTATAGTCTTTGATAAAAGAGCATGAATACACATTTCAGTATGGATAAAATAAATATCTGGTGACAAAGCTCAGTAACTAACAGAGTGGGTTCATTCCCTAGTAGGTCCTTGGACATTGTATTGGATCTGGCTGAGATGGAGTTAAATTTCCCCACAGAAGCTCTCACAGTGCTGTGTTTGCCTTGGTAGCTGGAAAGGTGTTGATAATATGCCCATGTTTTGATACTGCTGGACAGAGCTAGCACAGCATCTGCACTGGCTCTTAAACTGTGAGTCCTCACACCCATAGGCTGTGTGTGGGCTAGATCATGGGAGGGGACATGGACAGGGCAGCCAACCCACACTGGCCCATTCCTGTGATGACTGCCCCAGTATAAAAGCTAAGAGAGAGGAGGAATGGGGGCCATGGGCATTTGTTATTTACAACATTCATTTTCTGTAGCCACAGCTACACAAGCTGAAGCCCTGTTTCCCAGAAAGTGGTTGGACAGTACTTGCTGACAGGAAGTAGAGAATGGGATCTTTTGGCAATTTCCTTTGCCTGGACACACAGAGTTTTTGCTTTAATAACCTACCTTTATCCTAAGATGGAAAAAAACCCTAGTAGGCTATTTTGTGCCCCCATCTGTTACAGTACAAGCTGGCTTGTACTGGGCGATTAATTCGGTTATAAGAAACAAACCCAGCCTGGCTCCATGAACTGGCCCCAGGCTGGCATACAGGGGCTTCAACCAATCACATTCCCCCCAAACTTCCAGCATCTCACTGGTCTGGCAGCTGGGCACTGTCAAAGTCAGACCAACAAGCTCTCTAGAACCCAGGAGTTTCAAACTCCCTCTACAAGAAGGCTCTGAACAATAAAGCTCACTGCTCTCACATGAAGCTCTGAGACGTGTGAGTGTCGTCCCCCTGTCTCCAACCACTGACTCCACAAAACACGTGGTCTCCTATGTAATACCCATCCTGCTGAGGATGGGAGTGACTGAGCATATTGGTGGACACCTAGCATCCAATCAGGGTCAACCACAAAATCTTTTTTGACATACAACATGGTGCCCAAGGAATTTTAAGTAAGGATAGAAACTGGGAGATGTAACACACGTGGGCTGAACAATGTTAAAGTGTAATGATCATTAGCAATTTCTGGTTTTGTAATTGTGGGGAAGGGATGAGAGGTGGATTCTGTGCCAATTGTCCTCTTTCAGTATTTATTATGTTATTTTGGT
Source organism: Irena cyanogastra (assembly GCA_013397155.1). NCBI lineage: Eukaryota > Metazoa > Chordata > Aves > Passeriformes > Irenidae > Irena > Irena cyanogastra. Next base: position 6,638 of record VWZV01001821.1, on the reverse strand, counting down.
GTGTGGGGTTTTTTTTTGTTAGTGAAGATTGCATGATGAATGTGGATTTTAATGATAATTCTTGAATAGGTGAATCACAGAGGCAAGGAGTTTGCATGGCCAGGTTTTGGTAGCAGGGGAATAACAGGGCTAACTCCTGAGAAGAAGCTTCCCCTGTGTGCAACTGCTATGAATGAGTGCTTTAAGGTTGTTTAAAGAATGACCAACAAGGCTACTGACCAAGACAGGTTTAATATTAAAGTGAAAGCACAACAAAGTTCTTTGACAAGGTTCACTCTGCTAGTTAACTAGATGGTTAAAACACAGAGAAAAAGAAAAAAAAATCCCAAATCAATGAAAACAAATCAAAATAAACCCAAAAGTAACTGGGTGGTGCAGGAAAGGTAGAGAGAACAATAGGAAAGCCTTAGGATAAAAGGGAATATGGAATACCCTCCTGCTAAGTTCCAATGTTCAGAGTAGATCCCATGCTAAACTGAGGCCAGAACTGACCAACAGTTTATGCCTAAATATCCAACAGCATTTAATTACACTTAGACTTAACTATACTTAATTGATAAGTTAAACAATTTAGAAAATTATTCATACTGAATTTACTGTTCCACAACAGTAATTCACAGTTCTGACTTACTACAAATTTAAAATACTTAAGAATCTAGTAAAATATTCCTAGCACATTTGTTTCAGCATATTCACAGTCACATTCCCACAAACACAATCTGTACAAGGTGTATATACCTGTCAAAAATTCCCCTCAAACTCGGTGAAATACTCACTTTGGATGCCTCTGGATCTTCTCAGTGGGGAAAGGGTTGGACTTCAAGCTGTCGGGGGTATCAGGCCAGGATCCAGCATCATCATTCAGTGATCCTCCAAGCACAGCAAACTTGGGAGTTCCCTGGCTCTGAGAGGCCCCACTCACAGGGGCTTCACTTGTCACAGCTGCTCCAGGAGAGCTGAAAGGGTCTCACTTTGGACTGCTCTATATAGGGTCACAAGAGGGTGAGCTTTACTCACGGTAATTTTCCATCCTGGCTGCAATTCAGGTTGATAACTGCCTTTGAAGGTTTGATAACAAAAATATTATGCTACTTGGGTTGTTATTCAGGCAAGGAAAATAAGCTTCCAAGTCTTTTCATTAAAAACAGGGGCTCCTTAGACAGCACAAGTTCCGGGTAGCAGACAATGCTTCTGGTAAAACCAAGAGGGGCTTAACCCAGGTGCTGTGCATCAAGGCCAAGGTCTAATGAGCATTTCTCAGATCACAGTGTGGCATGGGGGAGAAGAGCAGCCAATGCACCACCACACCAACAGAGGCAGTGTCAGCTGGCTGCAAGACAGACCTGCTGCTGGCCAAGGCTCAGCCCAGCCAGAGGTGGTAGCATCTCTGGGACAATATGTTTAAGATGGGGGAAAAGTTATTGTCCAGAAGCAATTTCACACAAAGAAGAAAGGCGTGAGAAGTATTAGAGCAACCACTCTTTACACACCACGATCAGTGCAGAAGGAAGGGGAAGAGGTCCTCCAGGCACTGGAACTGAGATTCCCCTGCAGCCCATGATGAACACCATGCTGTGGTAGCTGCGTCCTTGCAGTCCACTGAGGATCCCACACCTTATTAAAGCAGCAGCCAATTCCAGCAATGAACTATGCAGATTAGCATCTACCCTCAGATGTGCCTTTCACAACATTTTTCACCCTGCTTTTACTTTTGTAAAATATGAATAGAAAAGTTGTGACTGCCTTTGAGTGGGAGATGAAGCAAATCAATCGCTTTTCACTCAGCAGAAGAAAAGTAGCCACAACTAAGTGAAAGGTTGTTGGTTTATTCCTACCCCTTGCAAGACAGCAACTATCTGAAATATTACAAAGGCAAGGGGCAGAGGGAAGATTTCTCTCAGGCAGCCAGGCCTTTACAGATAGCCCAGGCTGTCGGACTGTAAAAATTAGGGATTACTGATTAGATGCCACAACTGGTCACTGCTAATCACAACATGAGGCAAAATAGTCTTTGGTTGTCTTGTCTACAGGGAAGTGCATTTTTCTAAATAGTAAAACTTCTTTTGATATGTAAAGCTCAACATGAGGCATCACAGAGGTTATTACAGAGCCCTGTCCTTTGCAGCAGAAGAAACAGATACTGTTAACTCTTGGAATAATAACTAGATTCATTTGAACAATGAAAAAGACTGATTGAATAAATAATGCTCAAACAGGAAAAAAAAAAAAGGACGACAACCCAGAAAATTTGTAAAATATCTTATACAGCTATATACAGAGGCAGTCACAATTTCACATGCTTTGTCAATTGGTGAGAAATATTGACAAATTTCAAAAATGTTTTCCAACTAATTAAGGTAATGATACCAACACACTCTCCATCATTGTATGACATAATTAATGAGGAGAAACCCATGAGACCTCGAGTGTGATTTCTCTGACAAGGGAGATTATCCAGTCTCATCACTAGGTTCACCACCAGCCAGGAGTATTTCAGATTACTTTCTTGTAGTTACCATCACAGCTTCAGGCTCTGGTTAGCTGGATGTGTATTAGATTGCACTGTGACTTCTGACTCAAAGATAAAAAAATGAAATGTGGTTGTGAGCTGTACTGTAAAGACCTGGGCTTGGTCCTGAGTGAGCGCTGGACATACACACAGAACTCCTGAGGAACAGGAGACAGCTATTATTCTCCTGCAACACAGATCTGTGAGATTCAGTTCCTCTCTCTTCCACAAAGTTTTTTTTATGTGCTTTGGATCAGAATGAGATTATGTCAGTTCATGATTGTATGCTGAATCAATAGTTTCAGAAAGAAGCAGGTATTTTCTATTCTCTCTCTCATCACCAGGATGACTGAGGTACCACAAGACCAACAATAAAAAGACATCTGCCAAGGAAATCTTTCAGGACTTCTTGCTGTCCTAGAAAACACTTTGCATATCTGGACATCAGGAAATATTCTTCAAAATCTCCATAAAGCTGAAGGAAGAGGTAAGTGAGACTCATACTTCTTCCTCTGGTCATCCTCACCCTTCTTTGAGTTATTACAGCCCAATCCCTACTGGCTTGTAAAGATTTTGGGCCAAGCCATCACAGGGTGTAAGGGAAATTGGATTATAGAGGGCCACTTTCCCTCTGGTATAATAGAGAGGACAAGAATGTTGCAGTGTTACTCCTGGTTAGGTAAATCTTCTCATAAATAGATTTTTATCTTTAGGAAAACAAGCTGCCCTTGGAAAACCTCCAAAAACTTCTATATAAATCCTTTACAGCCCACACCTACTGAGTTTAAAAGAGAAAAAAGAAAAAACAAACCAACCAACCATCATTAGAAGCAAGAAAGAGAGCCTATGAGCAATTCTTTCTCTGTTGAACCTGAAATGAAAGGCAATAATAAACCCAAATGATTTCAGGAGCTTTCAAGATAATTTTTCTATTTTTTCCACCTATATTAAAATGAACCCATGTGCTCAGCTGTACCTCATCAAAAATAGTTACTATGGTTACAGAAGAGTTTTTCTAAATGTAGTACAGTATATTAAGTAATCAGCCAAAATGGCTATGGATAAAACAAAGGCGGGTGGGCAAGACATTTAAAAATATCAAGTAAACAGAAAAAAAACTTTAGCAAAAATAATTCCTCAATATTTATGCCATTATTTTATTACATTGTAAATAAGAACATGGTAGAGGGGAAAGAGGGGATGAAAGTAAATACTTGAATAATAACATCCATTTTACATTTGTAACACTAGCTACAAAGGAGCTAGCTATAAGATAATATATAGAGATAGGCAAATTAGTATAGACTCAGACATAACTCAATGGAACTAGTCTTTACAGAGAGCACTGCTTGAGACACATAAGAACCAATATATTAACCAATGCAAGTATATTGATTTACAGACACAGAAAAGTAAACAAGCCAGACGAACTATGTTTTACATGCAAGACCCTGTGAAAGTTCAGCAGTTTCCTTACAGATGACCCTTTCCTTCTCCATAAGGGAGATCCAAAGCTGCATCTGTAACATTAAAATGACTATTTCAGAAATTGAACTTTGTTAATAAGACTGACTTGCTTAAGAGATACTTCCCTACCCTCTCACCTTTTGTCCTTTCCTTTGTTTGTGAATAAGATTCAATTTTGAATTGTGCGAGGGATATCTAATATTTGCCTGAAAAGGACCTAATACTTGATAGAAAGCAAGCACATTATGAAACAAGCTTCCTAAAATCTTGTTAAGTACAATGGCATTAGAGATTAATAGAAGTAAAAAGTTTAAATAACTCACCTTAGAAAAAGAAGGTAGAAAGCAGTTTCACTCTGCCTCTCACACTGAAGAGAGCTGTGGAGTACGACAGAAGCCCTTTACCTGTATCCATCATCAAAAAAAATGCAAGGTAGTAACAAGCAGAGGCCCTCTCTTCCCTTGAGCCCCCTGATAAATAGAAACACCTTCTCACAGGTAACAGGTGTAATGATGAGAAGCAGCTGATGGCTTAGCAGAATAGAGGATTTCTGACAGCTCACCTGTCGTGGGTGAGTGGGAGAATCTAACCCTTGAAAATGTCCTTGAAGAATAGCTGCTTGTTGTATGTTCTCCTCACTCATGTGAGTTGGTGCCTAAGAACAGCTAGTGATTGACCTCTCCTGTGTCAAGAAGTTGATTTTGAGGAGGCTGTCTGCCAGCAGGCTTACCATGCCTAAGGGCCAGTGCTGGGAGAGCTTCATGCTATCCTTGCTTAGAAGAGCTCTCAGTGGAAGTTGACTTCGGTCTTCTGGTTTATCTGCCTGGTACTCCACAACTCCTTCTTGGTACATAACATGAAGAGCAATTCTGTGAGCTGGCTCAGCACCTGCTATGCTGCAGGAGAAAGCTGGAAACCTCTAATTTGTAAGGGAGTTCAAGGAATCCAGAATTACAGAGACCAAGCTCACTCAGTACTTGCTGTCATTAATTGAAATAATGTAGGCTCTTCTAGCATTTCTTCATGCACTGGGTCACATCCTGCCAGTAGAAAGCAGTCAGTCACTTTGGAAATCCTTGCTGGAAGACCACAGTCTGACAAGCAGTTCTGGAGCAGGGGGGGAATAAAAAAAAAACCTGACGGACAGACTGACCAGGAAACCCACAGTGAGTAGATAAAAAACAGCACAAAGACGAGGATACTGGGTGGAGGGACACACTGACTGTAAATTAGGCAAAATTAACTTCAAGTTATAGTCTATTAGAACAATAAATATTCCATAGTGTTACATAATTGCTTTTCTAAAGGGCATAGATGCTAGCCCAACTATAAGTTACCTTTGTAGATGAAGCTGAGAGAGGATCTCCCTACAAACTAGGGAGATTTTGTTACTTTAGAACTGGAACTGGTAAGAAAGACATAATAGCTGAAGAAAACTCTCCAGCCAAAGATCTGGACCAATAACTGGCACAAGGATAGACAAAATGCAGTCAGAAGGCATAGGTGCCAGGTACTTTCAGAGCCTCAACTTTCCTATCATACTGCACAAATTTGGTGCAGCTGGGCTTTATAATATCTTCAAAACAGCTTCTTAAAAAGTGGGAGAAAAGCCTGAATACCACATGATAATAGAACTACAGCAGCTCTGTTTACTAGATGAATACTTACAATAAAACTTCTAATAGAAAAATATAAGTAAAAGAAGTTCTAGTTGTTCCAGAGACATTGGAAATAATGGAACTGTAAAGCTATTAACTATTTTCAGCAAAAATTATACAGAAGGTGATGGTACTAGTACTGTTGTTTGTTTCGTGATCCTTTTGAAAGCAACAATGGAGAATAATTGGCAACCAACTGTTCACAAATCTGATTTTTAGTACAGAAAGGGGTTAATGGGCTGAAGACAGAAGGCAGTTGATTTGCAGGTAAGAAGCTCATGTTATTCTCCCTATTATAAAAAAACCCAAACAAACATACAAAAAACCCCAACAACAAAAAAACACACAAAAAACAAAGAGGCGGGGACATCTAGATAAAGATTTTATAGGGTGAGATGCTAAAATGAGGTTTTTTTCTAAATGAAATTATTTCAACATATTTGAAAACCACTTTTATACATAATGCAGAGGAACTGCATCTAAAAGGCTGTATTTTTTACTGGAGGGTGATGTTGTGAGATCAAGGGTTTGCCCAAATGGCATTTACAGTTACACTATTATCATTAGAGTTGAGACTCACTTTTTTTACCCTCCTTTTATTGGAGCACAAAAGGTTTGTTACCATTATTGATCATATCTGTTTTCTCTCTCTGTGTTGCTTCCTGTGCAGTTTGAAATACCATGCGCACTTCTGGTAGTACAACATGGGGAAATTCCCACTTTGAAATCCTTACTCTAAAAAAGTTAAAGCCACAATCTAATCAGCTGGTCTGCATGCTCTGAGGCAACTCAGGGTGTTCCTAACCAGTGCTATCATTTGCAGATAAGAGGTAAAATTTTTTAAATTGATTTATTGTTAAAAGCTGCAGTGTCTTGATGTTGCCTTGCTAGGTCTTAGTAATGTCCTGAGATTGGAGAAACTACAGACCAGTCAGTCTCACTGATGTGCCAGGCAAGACCATGTGAAACATTCTCCTAGATCTCTGCTAAGGCACATGGAAACA
>VWZV01001820.1:635938-786216 GCA_013397155.1 Irena cyanogastra | reverse complement strand
AGAAGATGAATGGTATTGCCAGTTCTGCATTAATGGGCAAAACTTTGCATGGATAACCAGATGTAGTTAGCTGTGATGCCAAGTAAACATATGTAGATAATATATGCTTTTAAAAATTAATTATTCTGGAACACTGATGCTGTTTGTGACCATGATTTCACAACTACTAAGCTGCCAAATATTCTTAATGGTGATATAGGGGTATTTGCACTCATAAATGTTACAAAATCCAGGGTAAATTCAGTTACAGTAAATGGTGTGAGAAACTTCTAACAAATTTATGTTGGTTAATTTAAGATTTAAGACTGGATTAACTTCCAGTTCAAGTAATTTTACTTCAGCACTAAAATTCAGTTTTGTTTTATTACGAAACCTCAGTTCAAGAAAAAAAATTCTCTCTTGAATTACATTCTTTCTTTATCTAGATGTTCTTGAAAGTCACCTATCAAAACGTCAGTCTTATGTAGAAAGCATTAATGCTTTCTGTGGCAGTGAGGATTTGAATGTCAGTGTGATAATTATTAATTCTGATGTTCCTTTTTAATCTTCTAATGGCAGCCATCTACAGTGTTTGAGATTATGATAAGGAGGTGGGGATGGGAGTGAAGACAACGTTGTCCTATTAAATTGTTGGCACGTTTTTGGTTTGGTTTGTTTTTTGACTTGACTGCTTATCCTGAAAACATTTTAAATGAACACTAACCTGAGAAGACTACAATATTAATGAGCTTTACTTGAAGTTAGCCTTAAAAACTCTGGGTCCCAGCATTCAGCTTATTAGAAAACATGGCACAATGAATTGTGAGTTGGACTCTGATGTCACTACTTTTGAGATGCACTCTGCTTTCTTCTTTCCTCTTTGTAGATTTGATAGCTATTTCAGGTTTTCTTTGAAGTCAGTATCTATTGCTGTTGGCATTTCAATGCCATATGATTCTGCACGCAGCATGACTTAATCCAGTTCTGTTCTGAATCTAAATACCTCAATAAGGTAACCAGCTCACAGGAACAGCACTTAGGTTTTGTTAGTCAGTAATTCAGGATTTTTTTTTTTAATATTACCATGGTGCATATTCACCACCTTCCCCTTCCTCCCCTATCTCTCTAAATGCCTGTAAAGTCAGAAATAAAACCAGTCATTTCAGATGCAGAATTTGGAACTCTTCAAGTTTACGTCAGCCAGCAAATTATAGTTTTGCAGATGGAAAGCTTTCTGAAGGAAACAGAAAGATGAACCACAAGAGATGTGGTATGGGGGTCAAAGCAACAAGACTGAGGCAGAACTTTTCAGTTACTAGTCCAGGTTCTGCTTCTGTCTTGTCTTCATCTTTAACAAGTGAAATTTTGTGCCTGATCCTCAGATTTATTAAAATGGAAAAACAATGTTAACTTACTGTAACAGATTTTGAGAATTATTATTAATCCAAATAGGTTTTAAGTACTGTAATTACACAAAATAAACCAAGACAACTGTTGTTTTTTATAATTTGTGGTTTTTAAACAGTGTCATTGAAATGATTGTATTTGATATTTGCTGTTACATGCTAACGAGTTAAATTGATGGGAGAAACTGTGTGTCTTTATGAACCTGAGTTTTAAGTGTATACTCTCAGCATTATTCCTGGTAGAATGTTATTGTTTGACCACAGTTACTGAGCTGTTTTTAAAATCACCAGTGTGATAAAACTCTCAATACTGCAGAGATAAACATGTCAGGGCTTAATTTGCCCCTTACCCTATGGGCAGGTGAATGGGTTTGCATTTTCTATTCAGAGTGTCAGTTCTAGGAATCGATAGCATTGCAGCCTGCTGCTAGGATTCACCAAGTGAAAAACTGTTACAGGAGTTAACTCAGCTCCTGAAAACTGTCCTTTGGAGCCCTGCCTGTCTTCACCTCCACTCCCCATGGAAAGATTAGACACAAACAAGGGAAGTCAGCTTGCCCAAGTTGTGGATACTTCTGGTACTTCTTCTGCTACTAGACTGATGATACCAGCTACGTGTTTGGTTTGTGTAAGGCAAATACTACTTTGCTATCACTGCTATGCTGTGTTTACTGTTGCTGGAGAGTAATATTTGGAGGTGTGAGTTTTTGTCTTGGCTATTTACTCTGCATCCTCCAGTTGATTGAGGAATTTGCAGAAGTTCTGATTCTCTGAATGAATCAGTTGCTTCAGCTTGGTGTATATTTGTAACTCTTAAGTCATATTTTTACACTTCAATTTAATGATACTGTTTTATATTAAGAGAACAGTTTGAGTTTTCTTTAAGCAATTTTTATTCTAAATCCTGTGATTTTTTTTTTTTTTTTTTTATTCTGTATGTAACATCACAGTGTGTAGGTTCAAAGTGGACTTCTTTTCTGGAATGTTTTTAAGGGGGGCATAGGTGGGAAAATAGGTGCTGTTCTGGTATATCATGCACCTGAGGCAGTGCTGGTGCTGCTGTCTTGACCAGAATTGGGCATAATCGTGCAAGGATCTAATTTATACAAACTTTTTTTAACTTCAATTAGTTAATATTTTTGGTATGACAGAAAATGGCACTCAGCCACTCATGTTACTCAGAGGAGACCGGTTAGTTGTAAATGTCATTTTCCCATAACATTTACAGGAACTGGATGTTCTCTAGAACAATTTTTACACACACTTTATATAAAAATAAATGTGTGGGGCTGCATTTTCATCTATGGGCAGAGTAGGCACTGTGCCTATCTCTTATGCTAACCATGGCCTTATATTATCAGTCATCAGCAGTGGTAGAATTTGGAACTTTCCATACTGCCATGCTCATTTATTCTTTTGAGCTGAAGGCATCCTACTCATGCTGCTAGCCATGGATAAGCTGCTCAGTGGCCACTTGCTTCTAGACAGGTGAAACTTGTCTGGAAACTTTATTATGCACTCTTCATGCTCAGTGTACAAGAATTTATGTGCTGAAATTGTGATTTAAACGAAATAGATTAAATATGGTATGTTAAATAAAGATACTTTAGTACTGAATGGCATTGTTAGGGAAGACTGAGAGTTTGCCAGTATTTGGAGGAATGAGGCTGATTGTAAACAATTAGACAAACATTCCTCAGAAATTATATAGGTGGTGTCAGTGCTTTGCAGGAGGATTCAAGTTCCATTACTTCTTGAGGGTTCTGTTCTGTTCATACCCATAAATCTTTATTATATCTATACATCCTCAGACAAAATCTTTATTATATCTATACATCCTCAGACAAAAGTAAGCCCTTTTTCTGGTGTGCTTATTTCCTGAAGAAGCTCTGTGTATGTGTTTAATAAACTCGGAGTGTTTGAAACTGGGCTTGGGTGGGACCTCATTTCTTCTTTTTTGTCAGAAAACTTAAATCTTAATTGTTACTGCAAATTTAGCATGAGGTATTTGACTTTTCCTTGATGCTAAGTTGCATGAAGCAGTGCAGCTGAGGCTTTTATCAGGTTTGCTAATATAGTTGCAACTTTTTCTGATAGCCAAGACTGTAAGTAATAATGTTAATAGCAATAGTGTTAATTTCAAACAGGAGTTCATTTTGAAGCTAAATATGCATCTTTTCCCATAGACCTGTTAATGTGAGGTGTCCATTTTCTCTAAGATGGGCTTGGCCAGCACTTCATGTCGGAGGTACAGGTGAGAGAGATGGTAACAATGCATTGTGGCAGGGTTAACTAGCTAAACTTCAAAGCTACAAGTGATGAAGAATCCTGCTAGTTTCCTCGTTTTCACTCTGTGACCTTCAGAAATTGTATTGGAACCTTTTCTTATGCATTACAAATTGCTTCTGCGTACAGTTCTGGGTGCTGAGCCTCTACAGTGTGGTGACTTAGCGACCTGGCAGATAAATAATTTTCTTGCTATCCGTTGTAAACCTGCTAAGTGTTTGGAAGTTGTATTTTCTCTTCTCCCAGTAGGCCTCTGGCGACAGACCTGAGAGCATTTGGTGAATTATCTAAAGGTGCAATGTCAGTGCATGTTTTGTCTAACAGGTTAATCCTAAGCAAAGGTGCTCTGGTTCAGCATTTAAGTTTACATGGTTTCTCCAAAGTGATCCTCTTCAAAGATGACTAACATTGTTTTAGATTACAGGGCAGGAAGCTACATTAGAGATCTCAAGATGATAGTTTGAGAATTTTTTTAATAATTATAGTTCTAACCAAGATTTACTTCACAGATTTAATTCACAATTCAACAGCAAATGATAGTTTAAGTAGCTTCTTCACCTGTGATGAACTGTTTAACTGAAGAGCATGTTTTACTCTCAGGTCTGTTGATTATGATGTGTTGAAGTAAGATTTTTCCAACCAGCCTTGGTTGTTCACTGTGTTAAAGATCAAATACCCTGCTTAAGAGTAAAAGAAATTGAATCTTTTAGTCGTATGTCCACTCAGAATGCCAATAGCAGTGTTTAGGGTGATTGTGGTGTTTTGGGTTTTTTAGCTGCTTGCATGTGTGTTCAGCAGCTGGAGTAACTTCCTTGCTTTGTAAAATAAATGTTTCTCTATTTCCTAGGGAAAAAAACCCCTAAATTGTTGGGATGAAAAAAATGTGGATTTAACTAGTTCTAGCATTTCTGTGATCAATGATTTCTTAAACTCTTTTAAAACTGGTCTGAGAAGTCTTCCTAAAGCCAAGAGAGATACTTACTTACTTTTTTCATCTTTAGTTGTTTTCCAGTGTTCTTTGCCTTTCAAAAACTGTCATAGGAAAAGGCTTTTTTAGGAAAGAGAAGGGTCATGTGCATGTATGCTTCCCTTGTGCCTTCATATGAAGACTTTGAGTTCCTTGTTCTTTAAGGAACTGTGAATTCAGTTGAACATTCTGTGCCCTGTTAGTGTACCCCAAACTGATTTATAACTCACTATCATTACATGACATTTGGCTACATGCCCTTCTTGATGTCTTTCCTTGCCTCCTGGCTGATGGTCTGTGGTATTCAGGTTATAGTTTCTTGTTTCAGATGTCACTGAAGGAGCTGTAGCATGCTTTAATGTACAGTATGTTTCTGACATAATACATTTTATCTTTTATCATTAATTTATAATGTGGTTTCAAATGCTGAAAATAAGGGAGTTCTCTCTAGACAGAACTTTGAAATTGTTAACTGCTTTAATCTAGATATATAAGAGGGTCATTTACAAGTTGTAAAATGTTACCAATGTCAATTTCTGTCTCCTCCCACCCAGTTAATCCTGACTGAAATAGGGAAATTTTGCTATTTACAGAGATGACAGTAATCATGCAGAGCTCTGGGTGGCTAGTGGGAACAAAGCAGGAGCAAGAAGATCTTTTCCAAAGTGGCTGCTCCTTTGTATACCAGGGGACATTTTCCTCCCTCCTCCTTTGTATGGGTTAGCAAGGTATGTAGGCTTGCCTATTCCCATCAGCTGTTGTCTGCTGCTTTGCCAAAGGCAGCCAGTGAGTGAATCTCCCAGCACAAGCCTAATAAGCATTTTCCACCGGTTGGTGTCGTCCCCGCACCACCCTCGTAGGCAGCTATTTCTCATCTGGAATTGGCATGTAGTGAAGCTGTACTTGCTGACTTCGCTGCAGAAGCTTTCATTCCCCTGCTCTGCTTACTCATATGCATACAAATGAACATGCTCATTTATCTATCAGATATGTCTTTAGAAACACAGATTTTAGAGGTTTCACGGCTGCCAAGGTTCCTGGTGGCCTTTGCATTGAAGACAATTCAGTGTTTAGTTGGGAATTTAATTTTTGGCTGCTAATTAAAAAACTTTTTACATAAAAGAGTATATAGTAGTATTTTGCAAATTAAGAAAAATGTTTCAGATTTAAGCATTAACACTTGAGCATTGCATTTTTTTCCCAGACCTTCCTACATCCAGATTAGTGTGTTCAATACTGGGTTTCAGATACTTAGGTTAGGGATTGGCTGCCCCAAATGTTGCACTGTTACACCCTCAGGTTCAAGTGACCAATATAAATCACTTTCCTTTTTTTTGGTATGATATTTCTTTGGTAACAGAATGGCTTTTCTGAGGTGTAGAATGTGCTTGACCAGGGAGGTAGAATTTTGAAGTTGAAAACAAAACCAACTCTGCCATTTATTAGGCTTCTTCTGAGAAACCTCTTTGTGGCTAAGTAGAATAGAATTGTGTTTGGGAATGTGATGGGTGACGTTAGTTTCAGGTAGGCCAAACTTACATGTGATAGAATTTCCTGATTTTCTTCAAAATTAGACTTAATGACTGAAAGCTGTATAAATTGTACCAAAAAAAGATCAAATCCATTGAAAGCTGACAGAATTCAATCAGCTTAAACTTAAGTCTTAGATAGTTTTGTCCGTGTGCTACAATTCAATGCATAATTAAAATGTGACTTTTATGAGTGCATTGCTTTCTATTTTTAAGCAGCCGGATTTATGTGGTATTTTTATGGCAGTAGAATCATGCTGCTTTATTTCAGTTTTTAAAATTTTTCTTCATTCTCTCACTCTGTCATTGCGATAGTTGCTATGCAAACACTAGATAGGCTTTGTGTCTCTAACAAAAAAAGACAAAGTTTTAAATCAGCTGTCTGCAATGAATTGGAAAGAAAATGCTTTGAATATTAGGTTTAAGGCAGATTTTAAGAACTCTATCCATTATTTAAGTGCAGTTGTTGTGTTCCTTCCCAGGCCTTTGGAAATCTATAAAGGACAATGAAGTCTGATGTATTGTTTCACATGCCCGACATGTCTGCAAGATGAGTGTTTTCCTTGTCAAGAGTGGATTTTTTTTCCATCCACATTTTCAGTCATGTTCACTAGAGCTTTGTGTACCCTACCTGATGTACGTCTGTAAAGCGTTGGGAAGGTTTGGGCATGAGCAGTGGTGGTTGTGGGCTCTGGTTTCTCAGCTTCTTTGAGCATGCAGCATGAAGCAGAATGGCTCAAGTTCTGCTGCTATGCCTCAGCAGCCACTCTCTGGTGGTCACCTGCCCAGCCTGAGGCTGAAGTCAGGCAACTGTGTTACATCACCGTCACGTGCACAATGAGCTGCAGCACCAGGTGTGACTTCTGCAGCAGGCAAAAAGTCCATGCATTTATCAGCTTGAATGACCAAGGTTAAGGTTTTGAGTTGTGTGGAAATGCTGCGTAGCAAGATTGGGTTGAACTTTCACCCCCAGTATTTCCATATTGCTATTAAAGGAGGGTTCTATGATGGTGTTGCTGGGTATGTTTGCATGAACATTCATTGTTTGCATGAGCATTCACCTCTTCACAGTCACATCAGCCCTGGTGAAGAGCAATTGCTTTGGGAGGTGTTTTTTGTACTGGTTTTAACTGGTAGCTACAGACTGCCTTAGAAAAATCTTCAAATACATTCTGCTAGAAATTGTGAGCACTGGAGAAGTGAGCTGTAACTGCCTGAGAGTGCTCCATTGGTCCATCGGTGTGAGCACAGCTACTGAACTTCAGGAACATCATGGTGCACTGGACATGCAGTCAAAGTGATTTTTGTCTTGCTGACAGAAAACAGAGCAAACCTCAAAATCAGCATAATGTACTGAGAGGTGTTAAGAGTCAGAGTGTCCATTACTTCACTTAAATCACAAGACTGGGCACTATATTTAGAATTTTTCAGCGGTGATTTTTACCTTCTTGGAGCTGAGTAATATCATTTAGTGAATGGTTGAACTAACCAAGCTTTCAACTACATCAAGAAGCTCAGCCTAAACCCTAAGGGTGCCATGGCAGAATCTATTCAGTATGAAAGAAAAACCCTGAGCAATTAAAAATTATTGCTAAGACACAGTTCTAAGTTCAAATCAAATTGGTGATAAAGTGTTGAGGGAAACTGTTAATGAGATAGAACTACAATTTTATACAATAGTTTTTGAAGATCTGTTTTCCTCCACTGTAAATTCCTCAGGATTCTCTGACTTAGATATTTTAATTGCTTTTTAAATGAACTTTATTCAGGTAGTAGCACACCCAGGATTTGAGAACAGCTGCTCATAGGAAAGGTCCAGAGGAGCTGTAGTTGCTCAGTTGCCCATGCCAAACTATGTGCGGTAAAGAATTTCTCCTGAAGAAAAGTAGCCGTTTTTTAAGACCTGCCACAGAGAGGAAACTCACCGAGAGTAAAACTAGGCTTTTTTTAAAAGTCCTATAACAACTGCAAAATTGGTAATTCATCATAGTATTAGGTAAATAGTATGAAAATCCTGTTGCTCACCACAAATCAAGAAATAATTTGATTTTACTAATACTGATGGGGAATAGAAACTATCCCTTGTGTTCTGGATGAAATCTCTAAAAATTCTGTTGTCAGCAGATGTTTGTCAGTGGAGGAAAGGGAAGTGACGGGAAAGGAACAAAGGGTAAATGCAGTTTGATAGGAAGTTGACTTTCATTTCTGGAGGATATGTTTGTTCTTAAAATGTTTTCACATTGGATGTTGTGAAAAATTAGTATAAAAAGAAATTTAGATGAAGAAATACAATTGTTTAAGATTGAGTTATATGATTATTCTTTTCTTTCACTGTCTCTTTTTACTTTTAATTAACAGAAGCTAGCATTTTAATCACTTAAAATTAGGAATAGTGATCAATTAATACCCAAACATGTTAAGAAATCTGATCTAATAAGGGAGTGTAATAGAGAGGTGGTGGAGGGGGGGGGAAACAGCAGTGAGACAATTTAATCATTATACCTCCATCTAATCATTTTGGACTTTTACCAGTATGAATGAGAGCAAAATTGGTTCTGTAAATATTAAGTGAAGAATGTTTTCCTTTTAATCTGAGGAAGACAGACTATGAGAAGTAGAGTTCTGGCTTTTGATAGATGTTATGGTTTGTTTTAGTCTAGCAGTATTCAAATACAAATGGTACTTTAGATACTGCTAAAGCAGTAATCAGTGATAGAAGTCACTCTTCTTTGTTGGATTTGGATTTAAATTGTCTCTTACCTATTGGGAGACTGTTTTCTTTTTTTCCTTAGTGCTTTTATCAAGTTTATTGCATGTGTAGCATTTCTGTCAATATTTTTTCTTTGCCATATTGTAGTTTTTTGAATTCTTCAGCTCATTCTTTCTACTCAGAAACACTTTTTGAGGACTGTCACTTAACTTTGGTTCCTAACACAACTGTTCACAACATAGCTAAGTTTTCTACTTTATAACTTGACACTGGATTTAGAAAATTCTGTTGCTCAGCACAAATGACACTAGACATTTAGAAAACTAAGTAATAATTTTTAAACTGCGAGGACTCTGCAGATATGACAGAATAGTGAGCAGAAGACTTTTTAAAGGGCTCAGGATACTGATATGGGGTATTGTTTTTGTACTGTGAAATTACATTTGTTCTGGTTGCTAGGATTCTTTTCATTCTATATATACACTATACAGTGCCCTCTTCCCTGATTCTCTCACCAGAGTTATAAACTTTGTTTGTTCCAAAAGAGAATATGTTGGAAACATGGATGTGACTTATCTAATTGCCAGGCTAATAATACACGAATACCTAAATTATATCTGAAATGAACTGTGTCTATATATTTACATTATTAGAAGCATTTTGAAAGTAACTGCTTCATATTTTCTCCATGTTTAAAGCAAAAAAAAAGTTATGAAAAAGTTCAGAAAATATTTTGGCTCAGCCTCTAAATCCGTGTATGCATGATACTACAACAATGCATCTGTTTGTACCAGCTTTGAATTTTCCTAAATATATAATTGAACAAGCATTTTGCAGGATTTAAAACATCAAGTAAAGGGGAAAAGAACCCTCACTTCTCTCCTACAATTGCATTTATTTTTGTGCTAAGGAAAAGGAGAACATACTACAAAAGCATGTTTTACCTGTGAGAAGAGTTCAAAATTAAAGGTCTTAAGGTCTAACTTTTCTAACATTTTAAATTACAGGTAGGACTCTGAAGAGCAGTGCTCAGTAGTTCCAGTTTGCAAGTAGGACAGCACAATTGACTTAATTGCCGTTGTTCCTATGAACAAAGATTTGACAGGGTTTGGCCCTTAATTAACGGAAAGGACAGTGTAATTTTGCATACTTTGTAGGTGGGAATTATAAACACACTGAGGTCTAATCTTTCAAGGTGCTTTGTGCCTCGTCAGAGCTGTTTTTCATTCCCTGCTTTCTGGAGTTAATAGCTGCAATACTGTTGAGCATCTTGCAGAATAAGCCTTGAAGAGAGCAGTGTGCTTGCTTTCTGATCCTCATACTCATCATGTGTTTGATCAGGATTAAAAGTTTTTTTCGTAAAAACCTGACAGTTCTGCCCTCTTGTGATTTGACACTTGCACGCAAGACACAGAAGAGGGAAGCAGTGTGTATGAATTGAAAAGTTTGTTGGTAATTAAACTAGTTGCAGGTCCTTCTTTTAGACATAGTATAGTCTTATTGCAAAGTAATGTTTGTGGCAATTTATACATCGCTCTGAAAACTACAGTAGAAGTTGTTCAAAAGTATAGTAAATGCCTAGAGACATGTGTGTGTACATGTCTACTAATACATAGCATATGCATGTAAATGCAGCAGAAAGAGAGGCAGTAGCTCTACCTAATATATTACAATACTGTTGGACTCCTTCCACAGCTTTAAATGCAGTCATGATTTTATCCAACCATTTGGAAAGTGTGTGTAGTTCATAACTCTCTCCTTCTTTAATGTTACATTAATTCCTCGTCTGTTGCCTCTGCAGGAATTGTTTTAAAGACAGTTTTTAACGCTTGAAATAGTCACCCTATATATGATTCACCAGACATCTTCTAGATCCCCTGGTGCCGTTTTGGGGTATTTAATTGTTTCTCTGTTCCTCACCCCTCTTTTTTTTTTTTTTTTTTGATAGTGACTTTTTAAAAAAATGTATCTCAACAGGAAAAAGCCAGAAGCGCCAGTGCTTGACAGAAGAAGCTTGCTTCCCACCCTCTGCCTTACCTTGCGCTGGCGGGCTATAGCAATCCCGGATGAGCCGGTGCTGCGGGGCGCGGGCGCTGCGCGGTGGCATCGGGGCTGCTGCGAGCATTCCAGCGCTCCCGCGGAACAATGAGGGATGGGCGCGCGGGCGGCCCGAGCCTATGCACCATTACGTCAGCGCCTTGCCATATAAGGCGCGGTGCAGCCCCGCCGCGCTGCCCGGTGCGCTCTGGTGCGGCCGCTGTCCGGGCGGCTCGGCCCGGCCACCTCTGGGCAACTCAGCCACCTCTGGGCAGCTGGACCCGGCACCTCTGGGCAACTCAGCCGCTTCTGGGCAGCAGGGCCCGGCCACCTCTGGGCAATTCAGCCGCTTCTGGGCAGCAGGGCCCGGCCACCTCTGGGCAACTCAGCCGCTTCTGGGCAGCTCGGCTCGGCCACCTCTGGGCAGCTGGGTTCCCTCTAGGCAGCTGGGCTCTCTCTGGACACCTCGGCCCTGAGCAGCTCGGCTTCCTTTGAGCAGCCGGGCTCCCTCTGGACACCTCGGCCCTGGGCAGTTCGGCTCGCCCTTGGCAGCTCGGCACCGGGTGCTGGCTCCGGCTGAGCCCGGCACTGTGTGAAACATTGCGTTTGTCCTCCAGCTCAGGGCCAAGAAGAATGTGCGGAAGGTTTGGGTTAGGGCAGTTCCTCTCTAGTACTGATAATAAAGTCGTTAGAAGTTGTTACTGATTAGGTACAATGTTTTCCACTTAGTCCTGCGGCCTAGAGTTTGAAAATGGAAAATCTAAATTCCAAGTCATCTTGTTTAATTAGTTGTTCTAAGGGAGCTTTTTCTGTTTTTTTTTCCTCTCTTAATTTTATTATGACAAAAAATGCAACTTTAGCTGAACTCCTCTGAGGGGGATATGAACTTTGAGCCTTCCTTTTTTTCCTTCTGTAAAGAGTCGGGGTCCTTGGAGGATAGTATTTTATTTCCTGATGATGTAACTACAAAACAATTCTCTTAAGTGATGATGGGAAGGCCAGATGAAATCTGATTTTTTTTTTCTCTTCAATGTTTTTTCTACAAACCCCTTTCCTTTTTCGTATGTTTGTGTTTCAGCTAACACAATTAAGCAGTCCAACCAACTATTTTTAGTAAGAAGGTCTTGAAGAAATGAGTCGTTTGTTTTAATATTTAGGAAAGAGGCAGAAAGCCAAAAAATAGGATTTGGATTGAAGAAAAATACATTTTAAAATGTGTCTCTTGTATTCCCTGTCCTTTAGTGTACACTCTGAATAAACATTGACAGCAGAAGGAAGAAATACTGGAAATAGGTACAAAATTTGTTATTGAAAATCCACTAAGTGTTAACAGGAGTCAGCGAAACAAACTCCTTTTATGTTCGTGAGTAAATTAGACCATTGAAAGGCATTCTACACTATTAAAGTAGTAGGTGCATCCGCATTTAATTTGTTTGAAGTTTAGTCTTCATCCCTATAGCTTAAGCTATTCTATGCCTGCTTTTAGTGTGTTCTCTGCCTGCCTTTAGTGTGTTTTGTCATATTGAACATAATGCTAACAATAAGGCAGGTTACTTACTTGGGGGTGTTGTCTGTAGGTATGAAGACAGATGGTGATTAAGATGTGTGCATTTGATTAATAAGACAGATATCTTCTAGCTGTCTTGCATATGCTACCCTGAGTGTAGCCTGAAAAAGGTACTTACTCTTTAGTTGAAAAATTCCAGATGACCCCTTGCATGGTTATTGAGTAAAGACTTCCTGAGAACTCTGCTGCTTATTTGCATGGGTGATCCTGCTGTGTCCTCTTTGTAAGTTTCTGAGAAAGTTCAGGTTTAGGTACCTTGTCAGAAAACTTTCAAACTATTTAATACTAACCCTTCCCAAATGGTTTTGGAGATAGAAAACGTCTTATTGGAATATACCAATGGACAGACCAGGACAGTATTTCATTTGCTATTCTGGGGGAAAGTTAATAGTCAAATCTGAACAGAAACAAAATAACGTGTCCTTTAGCTGATATTGACTGGTTCAGTTCCTTGGCTAATGTTTTTGGAGGCTAACAGTTTGTCTAGTTTTTCTCGAAAGTATTGTGCCAATATGGATAATTTGAAATATCTTCAGCTACACGCTCAGCCTTTCTGCTGGGACTCTGTTTCAGATGGCAGGACAACTGAAGGTGCAAAGTACTGTGTAAGGGCAGGCTGTGAAGGTACTGCTGCATGCAGTTCTGATTTGCAGGAGGAGTCAGGCAAGTTATTCAGTGGAAGGTAGGTAGGAGTTAAATGCAAATGCATTCTTCTTTACATGTATCTATGTGTGTATGTGAGCATAAATATATAAATCCTTAGGGGTGAGAACTACTGTTTCTGTCCTGGGTTTGTTTTTTTTTTCCTTCCCTTCCCTTTGCAATTGCCTTTTTTTTTTTTTTTTTTGCAGCTTTCCCTTCACTCGCACACACACCCTGTTTCAGTAGTCTATATGAAAATTGCCTGCATTTTTGTTCTCCCACATGAAACAGTTGTTTTAAGCCATAAGCAGCTTTGAAGAAGAGGACTTCTCAAAAGCTGGTAGTCAAAAATTCATCCTTACAATCTAGTTCTATTCTGGAGTTGCAAGGAACATGGCTCAGATAGTGCTGGTGATAAGTTTATTGGTAGTCTGGGGACAGGGAATAGAGAATGCAAGTCCTTCTGTTTATAAGTCTGTGTTTACATCTGGGGATGGCCAAAATACAAACTCCTCATTTCTTAGTTAATTCCTCTCTGCAATACAAAAGTGCACATCTGTGACCTTCTGCAAACCAGCTTTATCAAAGAGCATCAGCTAAGTGCGTAATGACCTGACTTCCTTCTTTTATATTGTTATGACTTTAGGGACATTGTACAGTGCTACCCAAGCCCTGTTAAGGGCTTGGATATATTATTAAAAATTCCAAGTTCTGGACTACTATAACATGAAAAGCTTATTTTTATCTGGGGTAATGAATTGAGTTGCAAAGAAGCCTTCCTTTACTACATTTTTACAGTTTCTTTCAGTATCTGTAGGTAGAATCCTGGCACTGGTGAACTACACGGAAGAGGGAAAAAAAAAAAGCCTTTGGGCAGGCAGCTATGCCTGTCTCATTCCCTGTTGCTCCTTGAAAATGAATTCTGTTTCCTTAGTTACTACACATAGTTTTGCACAGAATTGGTGCATTTGCAAGTATTGTGACAGCAAAAGGAACTGCTGATTTGTAGAAATTGGAGACCAAAAGAAAATCTTATTAAATCATTGGTGCATCTCCTGTCAATGCAGGGCTGCTGTCTGCAGCTTCTTGCAGTGACTTTTTTCTAGTCTGTTTGGTATTGTTATTTGTGCGCGCATTCTTTCAGGATTTTACTTTAGAAAAATAGAAGCTGGGAAGATGGAAGATTATATGAGGCAAGGAGAAGATAGGACAAATAAACTAGAAGACTTTGAGGCAGCTGTTTAGACTTTATCTTAAACTATCTGAATTCCTCCCATTACTTCCATCATCAAACTACTTCTCTTTCCTTTTTCTTCCCATGGCATTTCATAGCAGCAGTTCCAGTGTCCTTAAGCCCATAACCTATCTATTGCAGCATTTGACCCCTTCCTTTGGCCATTTTGTATCTAAGATAAATAAAGGAAATTAGAACTTGGGCCTCAGTTCAACAAAGCACTTAAAACATAGCCCTGTGTATTTTTGTTGAAAAAGGAAAGGACTTCAGCAGAAGTCTGATTTTAATGATATATTAAAATTCTTGGCTGAATCAGGCTCTTGGTCACATTTACTTCATGTAGATATTGTTGAAGCTTGGGCTTTTGAAATTCTCTCTGGGGTCTAAATCTTTAGGTTACTTTCATATTCCAAAAATAAACATCTACTGAAGTACAAATACTGTCAAAGATTTTATTAGTATTTTACATTACTTAAAACTGTTTGCTTTTTTGGAGGTGATCTGCTTAGGTGATCTGCTTTTGTTTTTGGAGAACTGAAACATATGCAGAATTCACAAGTTGAATTTTATTGCCTTGCATAAATGGGATCTGATATTTAATGTTTTAATAACTCATGTGACTTCAAGGATTTTTCTCCACTATATGCTCAGCCTTGTCTCTGAAATTTGTGGGAGTTTGGACATTATTCAGTGGAAGAAGATTCACTGTAATTATTTCGTAGATTATTAGCATCCTTCAAACATTTTGTAATTCATCTTTATTAGTTCTCCTAGCATTGTGTTTGATGATCTCTTAAATTTCATCCATAAAGTGTTTTAGGATTTCATATCCTAATGTATAGATTAATTTCTGAATATTGCAAAAAGAAATACGGAGGTTATTATGGCTTCTTTACAGTCTGAAATGTACTGACAACTGGTAAATGCATGCAGAAGGCAAAGGCCAGAAGCAGGGGGAAAGTTCTAAAGATAACATTCTTCAGATTCATGTGTCTTTTACTATGGACCATGGGTGGAAAAAGATTCATATCTCCATTACTCTGTGTTTTTAATTTTTTTTGGCAGCAGGGAGAAATATTTTTTCAAACTCTCCTATTGTTTACAGATTCCATTATTCTCACTTTTATTTTTTTTCCAGATACAAATAAAATTCCTAGCCAAATATTAGGGATAATTAGATCCCTTTATGTTGGGCGCTGTATTGGGAAGTCGATGACTGCGCTTCTCAACTACTAATGGTTTCTGAGGAGAACTTGCAAGTGCTTCATATCTGCTTGTGAGATTGTTTCATTTTGTATATGGGACCAAGGTAATCTTTTATGAAAAAAGACAATTTTTTGCATGGCAGAGTTTACCATGGACAAGTATGGATAGAATTTAATTTGTATAACTTCCCCTACTCTATATAAACCATATATAGACAAGTAATCTTTTCTCCATGATAAAATGAGATAATGTTTTTTAGCTCATGAAAGCTCTGTACAAGAGTGTATTTTAAGAAGTTTGGGATTGGAGGTTTGTTTTGTTTGTGATGGGTTCTGCAGTGAGATTTTTTTTAATCAGCCCACCCCCACCCACAAGTGTGCCTGTCTAGTTGGGCTATTTCTGGAGGCATGACAGCCGTTTCAGTATTGATGCAATAGCAAAAGTGAGTTGTAATCCTGTGAAGACTTAGGACCTTGGAAGGTGCTCAGTTTCATGTATGTAAACATGCTTGAAAGTTGAACATATTTTAAATGTCTAGTCATTAGACTGCAGGAAAAATGACACTATGTACTACTTCATCCATTTCCTTTGCATTCAGTCAAAGCAAGATTCTTTTTGTAGAACTTCAGGGAAGTGATGTGGCTGAAACATTCTGAGCTTCAAGTCTGACTCCACATGAATCCTTATCTCTTTTTTTATGTATTAATCTAAGCTGTGGGTTCAGTCATTTTATTCAAAGTGATCAACTCCTTTTCAGAGCAATATAATTCTTGTTTGAATAAAAACTGTGCAGGTTTGTTGACTCAGCTTTTCACACGCCATGAATTGAACATGGTGCCAGTGGAGGAGGTTTCTTTCAAAGCTTTGATGATATGAGGTGAAAAAGTAGATCAAACTATTGCAGACTCTTTCAGCTCCTCCATATCATGCACCATGTCTTCCCTTATGCTTTTCCCTTCACATCTGTTGCTCCTTCACTTGTTGCTGGGTGGTGCATTCCACCAATGGCTTGGAGAGCAAAGCCTAGCACACAGGTAGAATGGATTTGGCATTCAGTGCGTTTCTTGGGGGTTGCATCCTGAGGCCATTGGCTGCTTTGGGAGCGCAAGCCTGTCAGGCACACAGGTGAACGTGGACTTGAATGCAGCATTGGAACTGGAAGAAGCTCATTGGTGCCATTGATTTTATGCAAAGTGGAGTACAAAGCTGTCATGCTTTATTTTCTTTTTTGGTGGTTAAATAGGGAGAATCCAGAATTAAAAAGTATCATAAAGCCTACATGTCATTGTTATAAATCTGTTGAACAGGCTTCTCTTGCCTCCTACTGGTTAACCCAGTGAAAACAGAGCTGTTAAAGAGCTTTTTTGAAAGGGAGTAAGGCTGTAGAAGAATGCGTATGGATGCTAAGGAAGGCAAAATTTGCAAGGAGAGGAAATATTTTTTTGTTGGACGGCTCGCATTAGCAGAGTAAAACACAAACATGCTCTTGGGCCCAGAGGCCCTTCTTTGGGTCTTAAGATGCTGCATCTATGTTACAAAATCTAGGTAATAACAGACGTGTTTTCTGCCTTGATAAATCCCCACCTTAGGATTCCTGGTAAGAAATACATTCCAAAAGGCTTTTCTTATTCTCTGTAATATCAGTAGCTATACGTTAGTTCCTGTTTAGAGCACAATGCTTCAAGTTATTGGTGATTTTGGTACCTGTTCAAAGAATATGTGTTGAAATAATGCAGAGGCAAATGTGTCCTATACAGGCTGTTTTAGATTGCGGATTCCTAGGGATGTAATGTAGCTCGTAAAACTTTGATCCCTTTGGGATTCAGAATTGCTGAGCTATCTGATGGATTCATAGTTTAGAAATGTGACTTAGTTGTGCGGTTCAGGTCTCTGGTCTGGAAAAGTATTTACAGAATTTCTTGACCTCCTAGGGTGTAGTCACATGCAGCTTTTTGTGTTAGTCTTGCCCACAGCAGGTACTGTTCAAGGAGTCTCTTGGGCTTGGGGAAATGTATTTAGCAGACTCAGACACTCCACAGCTCCAGAGTCTGCAACAAAAATTTTACAAAACCCTGGAGTGAGGAAGGAGAACAAATACAAAAGGGTATTAATTTGGCTTTTTTACAGCAGCTGGCATGAGACGTGTCGGCCATAAGAACCATTACTTTCAACTTGGCAATATTGAAGTTGTGTCGTTATCTGGGAACACATTTATTGATCTCATGTCTCCGGGTGTTATGTCAGCAGGATGGACTATTACTAAGAAAGTCTTTCAGGAGATGAGCTAAATGCTTGAATAGCCTACAGCTTGCTTCATGCTTGAAAACTGAACTAAAGCACAAAAAAAAGTGGTTTAAGGAAATTGTCTTCCAGCACCTGAAGGAAAGATAAAATTTTCTTTTAGTCCCTGAAATCCTGTGGTCTTTAAACAGTCTTCCCTGCAACCTTTCCCACTGCTTTATGGTCTGCTTTATTTTGTGGAGTTTTTCAGTTGTTGAGTACTTTATATTTAATCTGTTTTGTTCAGCTACCTATTTTTAGTTGTAAGGATGAAGCTTCTGCACCTTTTAACATTGTTTCCCCTGGGTGACTTGATTTAAAGCATTTTGACAGAGCAGAATTTCTGTCTTCTATTTGCTCTGGCCAGTGAACTCAGGAGCTTCTCATATGAAGATTAGTATTAATTAGATGAAAGATACTTACAGTCCATACAAATTGCACTTATGGAGAGTGTGGTCAGGATGAATGGTGAAGAATTGATTAAAGAGAGCAATGTATCGAGTTCTTTCTTGTAGTGATACAGTTTCATGTAAGTGATATCTGTAGTGGCATATTCTGCTATGAAATCACATAGGACATTTGATAATTGCTAATAATTTATCTTATAAGCAGATTGTACTGTTACTCAAGAAAAAATAAACTAGTTATTTCTTAAATGGATTCAACAAAAGAACATAGACTTCAATACTTTTAGGTGACTCTACAGAACAAAGATTTAGGCACTGTAAATTTGTACATCTTCAGGTTATTTACCCCCTGCCCCCTCTCCAGTAAATACAGAACTATATATAAAGGTAAATATTTGTGCATAACTCTAGCCAGTAGCAAGGACAGAGGAGAAAAGTGGTTGTAGTTATTGTTATGAAGTACTTATGATAGTACTTATGCAGCCTTTTTGTGTTTAACTTTTAAAATGATACAGAAATGTCTCAATTCCATTTATAATGAACAGAGGCCTAGAAATAGAAAGCTGCAAAAGCACAAGTATATTTTTGGATTCCTAATGTATGTTGTGCTGGTTAAATCCAGATCCAGTCGTGCATGACCTCTTAGTTTGATTCAAGTTTGGGACACATGAAGTTTGTTAGTTCTTTTCTATTTTACTCTATTTTTTGATTTTAATTGTTTTTATTTGAAATTTCCATACTAGATGGGCAGACGCTATTCTCACATAAAACAAATCAGTCCTTGATATTGCTGCTGAGTAAAGAGGCGCATACATGAATCCAACACTACCAGAATAGGAGGAGTTATTTTGCTAGAAGCCCAAGATGTGTCCAGAGTGACATAAGGTTATACAGAGCTTGACAAGAATAAACATTTTGAGAGCTATAAAATTGCTTTGACCTTGGGGCTTGGGAACCTAAGTGGAGCCTTAACTTTTAGCTATCTGTGTGTATGTTAATCAAAGCAAGTCATGCCCAGAAATGTTGCTAAGTATATTTTTCTCAGCAGTCAGTGTGAAGGATGGTTGCAGTTATTGGAGTGGTTGTGGTAGGCGTAGGTATCCCTGGAGCAGAAACCCGCATAGCTCAGGGGCTTGTGGAAACCCTTATCAATGGCTTTGCTCATGGAGAGCAGAGTCTGAGCTGGAGGGAATTCTGAAGTGCCTCCAGATCTGTTGGGAATCACTCTGAAAAGTTTATGCACTTTTACACAAAGGAATTCTGGGTGTGTCTGAACTTCAATGAACAATGGTTCCAATGAATTTTGATTTCTTTCAGCTAGTTAATGTTTAGAATGAATAACTGAGAGCTGTTTGTGATACCTTAGCTTTAAATTATGTCCTGGTCTGTGTTCCATGTGTATTGCTGTCATAGAATTTGGGTAATTTAGTCGAACTCATTACTTTTGCTTTGATATTGGGCTTTCTTGGAAGCATTTTCTCTATTTTAGTTACTTAGCAAAACCAGCAAAGCTGCCCTTTTTGATAGTGAATACCTACAGACTTCAGGGAATAGCATTAACATAGGTAATACAAAAAGAAATGGGGAATCATGTTTGTGAATCTTTTTGCCAGTACAATAATGTGTTTCTTTTCATAACTGCAGTATAATAGAGAGACCAAATCACCTTGTGAAGTGGTTTGTGATTTTTTTTCCTTAACTACTGCACCAGCTGTTAACAAGTTTTTTCCTCTTCTCTTCTTCTGCTATTCTCTTCCTCTCTCTGGTTCTTATGGGCATCTAGGAGCCAAAACCAATAAAAGAGGCTAATGTTGGTCAGGTGAGGTTCCAGTTTGTCATGTTGGAAGAAGAAAATCCATTAGTGGATTATTGAAAGGTAGAGGGAGGGCCATGTGAAGATGCCAATGTTCAATAGAGTGACTGGGAAGGAATGGTTAGAGGTATTTTTAGCATTTGTACTGGAGTGCAGGGAGGCTCATTGATTGCGCATTTGTTCCCTGAGAGAGGTCAATGGAAAAGAGACGAGGTCCAGAATCAGGAAGTAATCCGCACAGAATTGCAAATGTGTGCTTTTGACTGTGACATTAATCTCAGTTTAGAAAGGAAAATGCCTGAGTGTTGCATTTCTGCATGGAATTAACTTAGAAATCTTGTGTTTCAGATACGGCCAACTTGTAACTGTCAATTGCATGGCATTGAGAACAGAGAAAATGGTCACATCTTTCATAGTGAAGAAAAATGTTCACTTTGTTTTCTAGTAGAGCTTTGGGTTTGATTTTTTAATCTGTCTTCATTCTTCTGACCCTGACGTTGTTCTTCTCTCTCATAGTAATTTCTTAAGTGACAGTGATTTTATAATAGAACCTTATTGTTTTGTTGTCATTTTTCTAGTGAATATTTGAATATTTTACTTTCACTAAACTTTTCATCTCTTTTAAAAACCACTTCTTCATTGACCTGAACTATAAAAGCTGCTATATCTAAAACCCCATCAGGTGACAGTCCTTTTAAAGTATATGTTTGTGTGCATGGTTTTATGACATTTATAGGCTATTACTGTTTCTACTTTGATGAACAGTGGATGTACTGGGAATGTGTTCATATGCAACATTTGAATGCAAATCCTCAGTTAAACACCTTCATAACTCTTAAGCTATAGGTGTATTGGTACCAGCTGGAATTCCATATATAATTTCTCTCTTAGGAATTGCACAGCTCTCTTAGGCATTCTTTTGGCTGCTGCCTTTTGGGCATACATATTTTTTAAAGTTGCTTAAAGAAAACATTTTTTCTTTCTTGTTCATAGATGCAGTTTGGGAGAGAATTTTATTCCATTTTTTGAGAACCTGTAAATTCAAATGAAGTTGGGTTGTTCTGTGTGGTTTTTTGTGTGACTAGTTTGGAAGAAAATTGTGATTCTATTCTTGATGTCAGAAAGTTTGTAAGTGCTATAGAGCAAGCAAACCATGAAGCTGGGCACAGCTCTCGAGCAGCTGAGTGGTTCAGACTGAAAAGTGTCTGGGCTTCTGAATTCTGTGGTTCACAGTGAGCATGTTCAGATGTTAGAAAGAAATATTACATCATGTTACTTGCAAAGTCACTGGGCTATAGCTGTCTTTACATCCAACAGAGTTCTCAAGTGGGATATCAAATACATGCATTACATAATCAGAACAAAGCCATTATTGGTTGATTGTACCCTTAGGGTGGGATGCTGTATGGTAGTTGCATATGGAAGGCATAATCTTGCAGAATTAACCATTTCCTAACCATCCTATCAACAGCTATGAAATGAAATAATAGCCTGGGGGTAGGATTCGCTTGGGAAGGGTGTAGCTAAAGAAAATAAGATTTTAAATTGGTTTAATGAGTTCATCATCTTTCTGTAAATGCACTTAAATGTATTGAAACAAACAGAAAGAACCAGAAAAGTTTAATGGATGTATTTACAGACTGATTTGCTGAACTTTCGTGTGGTGTAATTCCTGTTGTTAATGAATTCAAAGGAGGCAGAGCAATTTCCACCCAGTCTGTGGTTTTAATTTATTGGAAAATGATCCACTTAAAAATACTGGAAGTAATTTTTTTTTTTGTTATGGAATATTAAATTTGTCTTTCTAAGCTAATTTAAGCACTTTTTAGAGTTACTCACTTGTTAAGGGCCATATGTGCAAAATATGTGTCTGGTGATTTTAATTGGTCTAGTTCAGAACTGATCTGTTTTTTAATAAGATCTTTTTTGTAAAAGGTGTAATATAGAGCTTATAATATAGATCTTATAATTCTCAAGCTGCATGAGAGTGATGCCAAAGTTTGGTCTTTTATTGATTGTCGTGGTATTTTTTGTGATCTCTGTCTAGTTTTAATGAACCTGGATTTCATAAACCTCATTAAATAAATTAAATAAACAGGTAAGTCCTTACTCTGTGGAAAATGAGACCACATTAAAAAAAACAAAAAACAAACAAAACCCCTACATTAAAAAATCTGACCTTTACGTTATGATGATCTGCATGTGATTTCCTGTGTTGTCTTAATGCAGTTTTTATATGTGGCTTCAGGGTAAAATGGTACCAAACTTTTGAATTAAAACTGCTAGTCAGCCTTTGGGTACGTATACCTTTTAGGCTGGAAGGTATTTTTTGGGGAAAATGCTGACTGAACCCAAGGCCATGGGTTTTGTTCCTCTCTTCCCTCTTGTGCTGCTCCCAGACTAAATTAGGCTCCAGTATGAGCATTCTGTCAATATTGACTTTACTTTTGAGGTATATTTCTTGAAGAGTAGGAACTCGTTGACAAATTCTTTTTGTTATTGTGCCTGTCCCAGTGTATCCTTAGAAATAAAAAATTTGATTTGGTCATTTCACAGAATCCCCTCAGTTCTTCACCACATCAGTTTCAGATGGACAGTGCTCCCATAAAAATCTTGAAACAGGATACTGATTTTAGAAGTAAAAAATTTACTGATTTTTAGAGTAATTACTCTCCTTGATCCTTCAAGGATCACTGAGACAGAGTTGTGTATAGTACTGAAGATCCTCAAGTGGAAAGCAAGGCATGTACAACAGAGTTTAAAACTTCCTTTTATTTTTGTACAGTCACAGCAGACAGTGTAATTCTTTATGGTTTTTTTTTGGAAATGCATACCCAGGACAGAGTGTGGATGAGCACTCAGTAGACTTAATAAAGCTAATACGCAAAGTTTTGATGAATTCAAGGTTCATGCCCATTGGATGGGAGTAGGTGAATGTTTAGCATCCTACCAACTTGCTTTCCTTTTACTTATTAGCAGTTCTGTTTAGAAAAGTGGAGAGGAAAGAGTTGGGTGGGGGGATGAGCCTTTGTATCATTTTCTCCCTGATAGTTATTCATGTAGGCATCTTTCTGTTTCAGTCTCCCAGTGATATTTATACCGGTGGTGGAGCAGACATTGGGACAAAGGATTACTAGTTAATTTGGAGAGCTAAATATACATGTGACTGATGTGTTAAGGAAAACACCACCACAAACACCCTCCAGGTTTTGGTAGAGAAGCATCAGACTGTAGGATTTCTCTTTTTGACAGTGGAGCTTGCTACATGACCTTTCTGTTTTTTACGTCTCTGAATTAATCCTGAATACTACTCAGAAATGTAAGGAACAGCATAATTCTAGATGAATTGCAGTCAGTTTCGTAGGACACCTTGGAAATAACAAGCATCAAATCCTGGGATGAAAATTAAGTTTAAAAAACAGGTAAAAATAACCTAGCATGTCCAAGAAGAGTCACTCAATAACAAAACTGTAAATAAAAGTAAGACATGCTGGATAGTTCCCATTCTTTTCATAAACCTATGTCTTTAAGTAATTAACAGTGGCTTTGCAAAACTAGGAAAATACCGGGTTTCAGGCTGTGCTTCTCTGTTGGTTTCATTATGCTCTTGAGAATTTAAATGGAGGTAAAAGGTAATTCTGTAGTCTCTGATTATGCAGTTTAGCTAATTTTCTGACATTGAATGTATGGTTCCTTTTTTTCCCTTCGGAAACCTCTGTCTGCATCTCCTCACATTAAAAACAAATGAACAATCAAAAACCCCTAACCAAACAAGAGAAAAAAACCCCCAAAAATCTGAAATCAACCAACTAAAGAAATTAAAAACAAAACCAGAAAAAGAAAAGATTAAGTTGTCACATAGTGATTGTGATGCTGATAATCAGTGCAAGAGCACAAGAGAAGAAAATAATAGTTTTGTTTTAATTCAATTTCGTTTAGTAACACTTTTATTCCGTGAAACTTCTCTTGAAGCTGGCCAACATATCTGCTTTTGTGCTGTTTGTCATTGAGTGACTCCTTTTGGAAATGCTTGGTTATTTTAAACCTGTTAAAAAATTTTATTTCTCGATGAACTAATTACTTCTGTTTAATGCCACTAAGGTAACTGCTCACTTCTCTTTTAGTGGATACATCCATTTTTTCCACTTGCATTCATCTTTTACTCTTTTTTCCTGCCCACCTTTCTAAAGAATCATCTGTGTGATTTTAGCTTTTCATGGTCCTCTCTTGACAACAAAAAGAAGAGCATGTGTAGTGTTCTGGATGTTCTTTGAGATATGTACTACTCTGGAACTGTGAAGTGTGTGCCCAAGCTGACCCTGGGAAGCAGGAGTTGCAGGGAGAGAGACTGCAAACCACTGGTAAACTGAGCAGTGAGTTTACAAGAAAAGACTGTTGGATCACCAGTGTTCATGCTTGAGTATGCAGTTCACAAAGGAATCTTCCATCTGGAAACTGAAAGAAGAAAAAGTTCTTTAAGGTGACCTTTAAAAAAAAAAAAAAAGGTAAAAAATTGCTTCTCCAATGCATGGCTGCAGCTATATATTTTGCAGCATGAGTCATAGATGGCTTTATAGTTCTATGTCCCCTTGCATAGGAAGAATAAACTTTGGAGAAGAGGAAGTTAAGAGAAAACAGAAGTGTGAACAACTGCTAATGGTGCTCTCTCTGGCTCCATTCAGTCTGCCATTCCATCATACTTGAAGGGGGTAATTCAGAGATTCCTTTCTTGGCATATAAGTGGCAACATATGTTTGAAACAGTGAGTGGAAAATGTAGGAAAAAAATGACAGGCATATGGCAATAGGAAGGCAAGGAAAAATTTGTTGCCCTAACGTTAGCCACATAATTGGTACACTTAACTTCTAAGGGACTGATTTATTTAAAGACAAAAATGTATGCTCCATTTATTCAGGTTTTCTATACGTGGTCTTCATCTTAAAGTGACTTCATAGTTTCTCTGCTCTCTGAGAGAATGGAAGGTGATGGGAGAGGTTCAGAGCCTCAGCCAAGGAATAGAGGGGGAAATCTGGATGCAAATTGACAAAACAACCTTCATTCGTATTCTCATTTTAAAAGAGAAAGAATTGAAAACCTTCTTTATTTTAATATTCAGTTTTGTGCCTTTTTTTCTTATTTTTACCATATTGAGTTAGCTAGAATATTTATGGCTTAATGCAACATAAGATGTACTGCTTAATGAATAGAATAGCTGTCCTGGAAACAGGCATCATCCAAAATAGTGTTTCCAGTGTGCAGTACATGCCGAGGTAACCTTCTGACTTTAGTCGAAGATTTTCTACCCACACATACATATGTGCACAATTGTAAGCAAAATCCAGAATCTCAAACTGTATGTGATGTGGAGAGAATGTGGGTAGTTCTTTCTGTTTCCTCAGTTAATTTTGTGCCCTGAGTTGAATAATTCATTTCAAGGAAGAGTGTTATTGGGAAGGTCAAGGTCAAACCTGGTCTTGCGGAGCTTCTGATGGCACGTAAAATGTGTGTTTAGGAATGCTTTTTGGCCTGAAGTTGAAAACTCTACAATCCAAATAGTATATTCTCAAAAATGCTTAGGAGGAAATCAGTCTGTTTTCTTTCTATTGAAAAATGATTTATCAAAACCCTGGGAGAGTGTCTCCCACCACACTTGCTTTCAGAAATATGACCTCTTTTCTGAAGAGTGGTGAGGCCCTTGGAGAACTGTAACCTGGGAACTGATCGGTCTTGTTATGGCCCTTACTCCACAGGGATCATAGTCCTTGCATGGAAAAGGAAAATTGACTAGATGACATTTTAATTTTGTTCACTCTCCTTTCTAACCTCTTCTGGCTCTGGGATTTTATGGTCTAGTGGTTTAATTTTGAGATGCTAAGTCTTATGTGAGATTATAAATACTGGTAAATTGATTGCATTATAGTAGCAATTGTAGCTTACTCTGGAGAGGGAAGGGCAGATGCCTTACCAGAAAGTATGCTGTGTTAAACTTCCAAAAATAGATAAAAAGCCAGTTCTAGCTTATTTAAAAAAACAAAACCAAAACAATGAAAACAGCCTCCATATTTAGTATTGTGTTAACAAGTAACACTCTGAAAACTTGAGAAACCTGAGCCAGTATCTCTGCCAGAGTAAATGACATCACAAATACTGTCAGCAAAATGAATTAAAATAAATGTTTTGAAAGGAAACCTATTTATGTTATTCTGGTTGTTACCCATGTTAGCAAAAAGTCGGGAAAATGCGTCTGAAATTCATGGAAATCTTTGGAGTTAAAAAGGAAGAGAATAATTTCTAACTATGTGGAGAGAGGAACCTGTGCAACAAAAATTAATATACTGTTTTTTTGGGAAGAAAGAGGAGACCATTTTTAAAGAAGTTTTAGGAAAATTATTAAGTATTTTCTATTTGGTAGCTTCTGTATGTCTTATTTTGCTTACATGAAAATGCATTCAATTGCCCTGTTGTTTGTTTGGGTTATTTTGTTTGATTTTTGGCTTTTTAGTTTAGTATATTGACGTTGATGGAATCACTTCCGTACAAGCAGAATCCTGCAAATGTGCGGACTACAGCGATGCAGGTCAGAAGGGACAAGGACATGTATGCTTTCTATGAGACCCTGCCTCCTAATCATGCATCAGTTTGAAGAGTGTGTTTAAAGAGGTTTGGTCCTTCTGCTGCTCTGGTCCTGTTTTGGTTTCTGAGCAACTAATGGTGAAGGAGAGAACTACATTTTGTATCATAAATACTTCAGCTGATTTGAGTTTTTCCTTGGATTGGCCATCACACCAGCATAAAATGCTGTGAGGACTTGTCATGTTTGAGGAAGAGCTTTTTGCTTCAGTACATTGGCTAAAACATACAAACGGTGACCCACTGTCGGGTATCAGAAGGGAATCAGTGCATGGTTCTTATGTCGTTGTATTCCACCACCAAGTCACTGTAGCTTCGAGGTGCGACATCTTTATGGTGTGGGAAGCTCCAAATGGTTCATACAGCTCTTTAAAGCAACAGGTTTGTTGCCTTTCTGTATGCCATGGGTGGCAGCTATCCAGTAGAAGGGCAGATTTCAAAGAGACACACATGGACTGCTTGCTGGGTATGGAACACACGTGCGCATGTAGTTATTTCTTGTGCAATGCTAGCAGTGAATTCATCCTTTTTCCCCTTTCCTTTTCTTGAATTGAACGGAAGTTCTACTGCTCCATTTTACTTCAATCACCATATAGCAAATGCTGGAGGAGAGACAGCCACTACTGTTATCCCTCCCTGACTGAAGATTGAAATCTATCCTTTTATGCCGCCTATCTTTAGATAAAATCCACCAATATTTTGTCTTTTCCTGATAAAACGATAAATCCTTCTCTAGATCGGCTGAGCTTTAGGATTCTGTTCTACCAGGAGTATTGGCAATTAGTTGTCCTGTAAAAAGTCACTCTTGTTACTACTGAACTATTAACTTCTTATAGTATAGCTTTGGATATTTGAAAAAAGCTTTGTGCAAATGTGTAGCTCTGACTTCTGAGTGTCTGACCTGTGCTGGTGCACAGCAGTGGGTATGAACTGTTTTGCGTGTAGTTGCAAATTGAGTTGGATTTGGATATCATGGTGGGAGTCAATCTACTTTTTTTAATGCTGAGAAGATGAGATGTTCTCTTAGATGCAACTTTTAATAGGAGTAGATTTCAGCTTCTTCAAAATTCTTTAAATCCTTTTATCCAGTGTCATTGGAGTTGTTTTTTTCTGCCTCAAATATAAGCTGTGTTGGTTTACTGTACTGGGATGTGTTTCTTCTATGGGTCTTAGGGATCAGTACTCTTGTTTACTTCCCCATCCAGTCTGGAGTGTTGATGCTGTTGTAGATTATTTTCTGTGTTGAAATTTTGCCTAGAGATGATTAGGAATTGCATACTCTGAAGAGCTCTCTGAATAAGCCAAAGAGACAACAAATCTAATGCTTTGGGGTTTATTACAAATTTGAAGTTTGTAAATATTCTAAGAGGAGGATGCAACATGAGTAGAATAGAGATCCTATATAAATATTTGGGCTTTAAAGTCTAGAATGTCTTCTGATGTTTTATACCATTTCCTTTTAAGCAGAATGTTTGTATATTTTTAAAAGATGCAAACTCCTAGGATGCTAGCTTATTAGTGTGGAGAAATTAAAGTGTGCAAAAATACCTTACCCGTATTGTAATAAAATAAATATTTCAATGATGTAAAAAGATGACAGTAGTTGAAACCTAAATTGTGAGATTGTGGTCACTGGGACTGGAATTTTACATTCCTGACTGATACCTCTCTGCCTGGGAATAGGCATTACAACCTCCTTTCTCTTTGGTTCCTTCCAGGAATTCAAAATATCTTAATTTTTTCATATTAATTTATGTGTATTAAGGGCACCAACAACAGCCATTGCTCTTTGATAGTGACTTGGAAGCAGAGAATAAAAAGGTTTGTGAAGCATGTTAGTACACTTGTTCTAGAATAATATCAGTACTCTTGGCATAGAATGCTTAGCAGAATTGTAGGAGGCAGACTGTAGGGTAAGGATGGATAGAATCATTTGTTCTATAATAATGTCTCATTTAGATTTCTAATCAGAAATAAATTTGATTTCAAAATAATATTTTTCCCTGCATTCTCATGCATGCTGCTGAACCTCAGAAACAAAAGTCAGCCATTTCAGTGCCTTTGTTTTGCATCTAAAGGCTCAGCAGAATTTCCTAAACTTTTGGGCTTAGAAATTTCTGGTTGAAGCATCATAATCTCTTTATCAATAGAAGAAACAAGCTTTTTGATGTACTTTTAGTTTTGGAGTTACCCTATTTTTATATTAATAGAGGCACTTTTTTTCCATAATGCAAGGTAAACTAAATAACAGTTCCTGAACAGCTTTCACTCTCCATTCGTAATGCTTTGTGTGTGATGCATTTGATTGTGTCCTCTCTTAACATATAAAACAAGAAATTGTGCAGTGAGAGTAGGTGAGTGAATGTATAAATGGATATGGAAATTTCACTGGCTATGGATGTTTCATTTGAAAGTTGGAAAACTATAAAGAACATCAGATGTGCAAATCTGTAGAATAAAATGTATCTCAATATATATATATGCAAAAATATGAGCGTGTATATATGTATGTGTATATATATGGACTTTGTTCATCTAGTGCGTTAATGTCAAATTCCCAAAAATGCAGTGACAAGAGAGGACCGTTTTAGCTCACATCAGGACAATGTGCTTTAGTAATTTCTCCATCCCTTGAGGGCTTATTAAATGCTAAACAAAATGTCTCAGAATATAACTGATTGAGTGTTTTAAATTATGCCCTTTCGTTTGGCTCTTGGCCAGCTGCTCATTGCACTGGGCTGTGGCAAACAAAACCTGTAATTTACACTGACAGTATCATGCAATTCACTCTGCAAGCTTCTCAACTCAGAACTTTTGTAAAGTAAACATTCAAACAAACCTCAGGTTCTTAATGTAAACACATTTTGTAACTCTAAACTTGGCCAAACAGTTAAGAATCAAATAGGGCTTGTATTTTTTCCCTTTCCCATGAAAATGTCATTATATATTTTTCCTTTCCTTTGCTGATAAAATAGGGATATCTCTACTTGAGTAATGAGAAAAGACAGCAGTAATCAAAGAACTTTTTTTCTTTCTCACATTTCTTTTTTTTTTAACCGTGTGGTGTTGGCACCAATTTACTAATTGTTTCATTTTTTACTCTCAAGTATATCCTAGTGAAGACTGACACAAATTCCACCATACACAGCGTATCTGCTTATCACATTCCACTTGATCCAAACTCAAAATACAAAATGCAATTCAGTGGACTTCTATGAAATGTATAATTTTCAGATATTTCTGTGATTTTGCTGTTTGCCTTTTTTTCCCCCAATTTGATGAATTCATTTTCTTTCAAGAGGGTGTTTCCCTAAAACTGAAAGGTGAAGTCTAAATGCGTAGGCAGAAGTAGATTGGTAAGAAATCCAAGTGGGCAGATGGTGTAGATGTGAAACACGTAAGTTGGGTCGGAGCCATTGGTTAATACCTACACACAAGGGAGAAGTACAAGAAACTGTGCTGCAAGTTATTGTGGTATAGATAAAGAGCCCAGTACAGATATATCCTGCAAATTAATCAAAGAGAGGTTATGAAAAGGAGTAGTGACCTAGCTATGTTATCTACAAGTCATCACTTCTGGAGTGGAATTTTAGTGTGTGTAAAGTTGCCTGTCTTTAGTCGCTTGAGTGGAGCTGTATTTCCATGGACAGCACTGGGATCTTGGGCACCAGCCCCAAAGTGGAGGCATCTGAACAAATCCCCCACTTTAGATCTATAGGCTGAATCCTGCCTTTAATGCCAAACATGGAACAGAGTTCGTTTTTTGTTTCTGTATATAATATACAGCTACACTCAAAAAGCAGAGTGGGAACATGAGCAGTAGGAGGACAGAACTTGTTCTATGTTAGGCTTACTAGAAGGTGCTATGATATACCTGTCATAATATCATCTCATGAAAGAATGGAGAAACAGTAACATAATCTGAATAGGAAGAGAAGGTTGGAGTTTTTTTTGAGCTGCAACCAAAACTACATGTTTTACTGTAATGACAGCAAAAATATGTACTCTTTATAGAGCTGATGACAAGAACAGAAAAGGAAATTGAATTATTTTAATATTAAGGACTGAAGTATCTGAGAACAGGTGGATCAAATAGAATAAACATATTAAAAAAAAAAGAAACCAATGCACAAAACTTGCATATGAATGTCTGCTTAGTATATAGCTTATGAAGTATTTACAAACTCCTCTAACATGTTGTTGTTTGTACTCTCTTGTTTATGTGTGTGTTCTGATTGCAATGACAATGAGTGTAAGGCTTGGCACCTGTAATGACTTACAGCATCATCATTCCATTTTATGGAGGAAAATGAGGAGTTCATGTGAAATAATGAAGGATTTCTTGAGTGTTACACAGCAAATCATCAGGTTTTTCTTTCCCACTGCAATTATAACAGCTGAACACACAAAATAACATGAGTTTCTTAAATAATTAAGGTAGATGTCTGGATGCCACAAGGAAGTGGAGTGGTGTTCAAATGGTTCAGGATGGATTTTTTCTGCATTTCTGGTATTAGTATCATCTTTTGTTGGGATCCATGTATTCCTCTGTCCTAATTCTTGAAGATATTTCAGTGTCTTAAATATTCATCATATATGTTTTATCTAATTGCTGATTTATTTGTGTGCATTCATTTGAAGAGTACTTGTGATATGTTCTCTCCAGCATTTTTTGACATAAATGTAATTGAATATATTTTTAGTATTTTTCTTTTAAAAACAAACAGCCTCTCCCTTTCTTCTTGGAGGTAGGAGAGCTCTGCTTTATTTGGAACAATTTTTAAAGCCTAACTGTTCTCTTGAGCTCAGCATCTTTATTCCTCTCCCCATTATTTTTATGAACTGCTGCATGCCTTATTTCGTTGGGAAGTCTGGCTGTGGCTCTCTAGGAGGATGAAGGCTGCATGCCTGAATTCTTTTCAAACTATGACGCCACGTGCTAGTACTTATTTCTTAAAAATTTGACTGAGTATTTCATTATAGATATTTTCAAGAGACTTATGCATGGGTTCCCATGATCTCATTCTTTGATTTTTAGAAAGAAAAGAAGGAAAAAGTGAAGGTTATGATATTCTACAGCTATCCAAATATCCAGCTTTTGCAATGGCAAATCAAACTTCTGATATTGCTTCTTCATTTGGGTGCAATAAGAATAGGTAGCTGTTTGTAAAAACAGCATTATTTGCTGTGGAAAAAAGCTGGTTGTATAGTGAAACTAAATTAGTTATGGAAGTTTGTTTCATGGCTGGATTTGTTTTCTTGTCCAATAATTTGCAAGCTACCAGGCTTTCCACACTTTTGAGGGGAAGACAAAGGTGTTCTGCAACATATTCTTACCAAGGTCAAAGTGCACTCTTGCTTAATATCCTGGACACTGAAAGATAACCTGTTTTCAAGAGCCCAGTAGACATTTAGTAATTCAGAAGATTCTTTCTTGCATTTTAGTTGAATTTAGCTTATGGATAAAAAAAATGGGATGATGATGGATAGGCACACAGGCTAAGAAACTCAATTAAAATTGGCCTTTGTAAATATCTGTTTAAAACAATTTCATGTAAATAGTCAAACCCTCAAGGGCTTTTAATGCACATTAGGGAGAAACATATCCATACTGGGAGAGGGGTAAATGAACTGCTCTAAGCTCAGTTAGTCTTGCTTCAGTTCAGATACCAGGATTAACAGGATAGAGCAGCAAAGCATTACTTGAGGACAGATGGGGAAGGAGAGCAGACTTGGGACATCATTCTGCTTTTCCCTCAAATGGCTGGAGATTTTTGTGTTCATGAGATGCGTGCTAGTTCTCTTCTTAACTATAATTTCTTTTCTTGTTAAAAACTAGCACTGCCCATTTCCCTGTCATCTTTAAGAGCCTACCAGCTAATAGTTCATCAATTTTTCATGCAAGTTCTTTTAGAATACTTAAATACCATTTAGTCCTTGTAAAGTGCTAGTAAACTTGTTGCTTTGTGTTCTACAAATTTGACTTAAAGCTTTTTCTACTAGCAGTTTGGATTCAGATGGCTTCACAGACTCTCTTTCCATAAACAGTCTAAAGTGGAAACCTCCTTGACTTCCAAAACATTGGAATCCAATGCTGTGAGTCAATACAAATATAAAAGAGATTGTGACAAATGAACCAAATTAATTTTATACTTAATTGTTCAGAGGAGAAAGGTCTCCAGATTCTGATTTCAGCCCTTCTCATTATTTTGGATTCATGATCAGTAGCCCAGCATTTCTATGATTATCTGTTTGTATGTGTACTTCAACTCACAGAAGGTCTGGATATGCTTTTACACAGTTAAATAATTTTCTCTTGTTTGTTTCCACTTTTCTGCTTCCTTTTTTTTGTGGCAGCTGTACAGCTCCTACATCAGCATAATCTCTTCTTTAATTTTGATTTAAATACTTATCAGTAGAATAATAATACTTCTCTGGATGTTCTTCTCACATAGTTTAGAAGTATAAAATCACATTCTATTGATGGCCACATTTACAACTGGACAGTAAATTTTTATGTTTGATTCTTGAAATTGCATAGGAGCCCTTGCACCCTTGTTCTTTGACTGTAGTTGTTTTTTTTCTAATTCTGCTTGTTTGAAATGTTCTTTGGGTAGACAGAGTTTTGCTATTTCCTGTCAAACTTCATTATCTACTTAAATGCTTTATTTCCAAGAATACAGTTTTAATGATTGCATCTCTAGTTGGTGCGTCATCCTGAACTGTGCTTGCATCTGCACCTGCCAACTTTCTGTAAAGTTTAAATAGTCTTCATCTTAATTTTAAGCTTAAATACCAGTAGCCTGTTTTGGTTTATTTTAGGTAAAGTTGTGCCTCCTGTTCCAAAAGTCTTCCACAGTCTAATAAAACTGAATTCTCTCTTTCTGTATAATTTTCTCAACTACTTTATGAAATATGACTGTAGTGCCAGAACCTGTGCTTTGGTACTAGAACTATTTCAGAGCTGTAGCCATGGAGACAGTCTTGTTGTCAGGTGGCTTAAAAGCTAATTTTTTCTCCAAGCACTTTGAAAATTCTTTTATATGTTGTTATTTTTATCATGAACAGCTCCTTCTCAGTTTTCTCCGAGAAATTCTGTGGATATCTGCTGTGTGTGATAAAACCACCTGTCTTTGCATTTAATAATCAGAATACCCAAGGGCAAGGTTGTGTGTACTGTTTTGAGACTCAGATTTTTGTATATGTGACCATTAAATGACATACTTTAATGAAATGCTGGCAGTGAAATCTGATATTATATGGAATTAGCTGAATTTTAAGATTGGCTGCAGACAAGAAATTTAGACCAAACTAATCTTAAAATTTGATAATCCTTATAAGCATATGTGGAAGACAGGCTGATTCATGTAAAATAAATGTTTTATGTTGTGCAACTAGTAAAAGCTCTGTTTAGAATGCCTTCTTTTCTTTCTTGGTATTGGAATGCGTGCTTTTCTTACTTTGCATCTGAAGTTAATACAGAGCTAAAGAAGATGGGAATTCGCAGAGACCTAAAGCACATACGGATGATCACAGCAGTTTTCATTGTCTTTCCAGGAGAATTGAACTGTGTAAACTCGGAGTTTACTCACTGCTTCTTCATTCAGAGCTAGTGTGGGCTGCTACATTGTGTTCAGAGACCATGAGGAAACTGGATTCTGAACCAAAGACAATCTATATTGGGTTGATATTTCAATAAGAGGTGGGGATGACTAGCAATTAATAACATGGATTTATGGGTGTGGTGCAGTATTACAGTGGTGAAGCTTTGATAAGCTTTGATAAGCATGTTTACAAGGTCCTTGGAGTTTTAATAGAGTGGTTTTCATTAACTTTATTTATAACCTATAGTTTTTATTGGCTATACTGATATCTAGCCTATAAGGATTTTGGAGGTTTATAGCAAACTTAGAAATATAAAAAGTTAAGTAACTTTATCCAGTGAGTGTGTTTATCCAAATTTGTCGTCAAACTTCTCAATTTCCCTTTTAGAAAGCCAGTTAGGGGCAGACTGACTCATTCTCCTGTCTGACAGAACACAAAGACATCCAGAGTTTAGCTGGCAAGACTGTTGAAAAAATGGGAGAATTTTAGGATTTCAGGGAGTGGGTCTTGCTTCTCAGTTCCTCAGTTGGATGCAAGATGAACTTTTGAAATGAGAAACATGTGAAATCTTGTCTAAACATTTAATAAATGATGTCCCAATTTCCTGATGACTTAAACGCAAATTGTAGGATCTGAACATTCCTAAAAGTCTTTTTAATAGTAGTAAAATTATACATCAGAATAAGATTTACAGTGCTCAAAATTTCCTGATAACCCTGACATTTTTAGCAAACAAATCAGAGTGAAGGGAGAGGAGGGTGCATGGTCTCCATTTCTGCTAGGTTTTATTTCCTTTTCCACAAGGTTCTCTGGTTTTGTTAAGACTGTGAGGAGGAAGGAGGCTAGCATCATATGTAAGGGAGTGCAAGTGAGATGGTAAACATTACAGTTTACTGAAATGGAAGGGTAGTTCAAGAAAAGCAGGGTTTAGTACCTATTAGTACCTGATAACGTTTGTGGGGCATGTGTCTTTCCCCAGTGACTGGAAGATGCTGTGAATCAAAGTGCTGAGGCTAAGGAATTTCCCAGTAACATATAAAAGCCAAAGACCTTGACTGCTTTTAAAAGTGAAGAGCTCTATTTTAAGTCGCAGGTTTTTAATCAGCTTGTGTAATTTCAAGCAAAATGTGTGACTTGGAAGGTATTGGCAAGGAAGTAAATAAGGGAAAGAGCAGCTTTAGTGATGTGCTTTTGCAGTGCCTTAAGTTGTATGCTGTCTCAGCTAATGATGCTCAGTGGATCTTAGTCAGAGAATGAGAGCAGACCTGTGCAAGGTATGTCTCATCAAGCTCATGTACACATTTGAAAACGACCATGTTCCTGGATTCAGTGAGTTTCCTTTCTACAACACAAAGGCAGTGTCTGGGAGAAAGTAACTGTTGCTAGGCCAAATCTGCAGACATAGATCAGTTAACTGAGTAATTTCAGTATTATTGTTCCTTTTGGACTTTTAATCTCCTATTCTGGGGAGGAGAGAGGAATAAAAGTTTTCTATGGCAGAATACTTCCCCTGACATCTCTCAGTAGTCATCACAACTGCTGGGTTTGGGTTTTTTATCTGCTTGTTGCTGTTGTTGATGATCAAGTTATGGTTCAAGAGTCTTTAGTGCTGGAGCCTTCCCTTGTCAGAATGTCTGTACAAGCTTCAGCTTTTACCAGACATGTTTCCCATCGTAGACTTTTCTGTGGGAGCATGAAGGGACTGGTTAATTCTCTGCCTGCTCGGTCTTTGGAGTTCCGTCAAGTTGCACCTCACAAGGGCTATTGTGCCAGATTTTATCCCAAGGTGTGTGCAGCTGAAACCTGCCACAGAAGGAGAGTGGGCAGTTCTCCACTGGGAATCGTCCTGAAGCAGCAGACCTTACTGCAGCCCACTCCAACTCTCCTTCTAGAGTTTTATCTGCTATGGATCTCTCTGTTACCAAAATGGGTGCCTTAGGGTTCTTTTTCAGTGTTAGCCAAGTATCTAGCATCTTCCAGTAGAGGAAGTACTGTATTGAGCTGTAAAGAGAATGGATTATTGAATGAATAGAAAAGTATAATTTTGTTTATGACAATGCAACTTCTATGGAACATGTCTAGGGAGATGAGGACTTTTCTGTATTTTGGACATCTAAAATGAGAAGTAAAATTGTCTACACTGCTTTTGGAGAATAACTCTCTGTTGCAAGGGAGAGACTACATGGTCCAGTAGATTTTCTTGTATCTACTCCCATTTGCTGCTCTGAGCCATCCACCTGACCTGTGCCTTATCATTACACATACTGAAATACATGAGT
Source organism: Irena cyanogastra (assembly GCA_013397155.1). Taxonomy (NCBI): domain Eukaryota; kingdom Metazoa; phylum Chordata; class Aves; order Passeriformes; family Irenidae; genus Irena; species Irena cyanogastra. The sequence continues at coordinate 749,639 of VWZV01001820.1, read as the reverse complement.
CTGAATCACAAATTTTGAAAAACAGAGTTCAATTTGTCCTTCTCAAACTTTTAGATAATTTCTGTGCTTTTTTCCAATCTTCTTAGTAGAAAGATACAAATATCGAACATAGTTTTTCAGTGTGTTCACACTCTTGATCTTCAGACTCTAAATAGGTTGTGTTACCTTGTCCCAATGTGTGGTGTTTTTCTGAAAGGCTCTAAAATGTGCATTTCAAGCTCAAGAAACAAAATAATATACATACATGAAAATCAGAATTGTCATGGGAGAAGATTTTGGTGTTTATTTTTAACGACTTTTTCAAGTAATCTCTGTTCTTAACAGGTTTAGTGCTTCTGACCTTTTTATTTATTCTCTGTTTAAAATTACTTTCTCAGCACAGAGACTGAGGCTGAGACGTTTTTCTTAAATTGCTACAGTCTCCCAGGCATGGTTCTCTCATATGTGTGTATATAATACTCAGAGGTTTTTTAGCTGGGCATAAATGCATTGAAGCTCACAGCATGCCATGGGAAACTTGGTTGAGTTTAGATCACAAGTCTTGGTAACTGATGTGTGACCTGCATTCTAAGTTCTCATGGCCATTTTCTCCTGCTTGTTTTTATGATATGAAACTAATTATAGCACATGTAAGTCACTAAAATTTTTCTGCCACAAGAAAGATCTTAACTTCATTGAGGTTTCTCCTCCTCCACAGTCAGATAGGAGTACATCTTTTCCCATAGCAATCGCTCTTTTTTTGGAAAATTATGAGAGTGTGAAGTTTTCTATCTTTAAGAACGATTTAGGAATTTTTCTGTCTGTCTGATGTTGTGTATTTGTTTTTCAAAGTTACAGATACAAGATCCTGTGCCAGCTTCTCCCTCTCTCACAGCCCCACCCTGCAATGAATCAGAAGTGCACCCTGTCTTTTTTTGGTCACAGGTCTTGGTACAGTCATCTGCTTCTATTGTTGCTTATGATTAGACTTGTTGTTGTGCCACACATGAAGTGGTGCACGCAGTCTTATTTGGAAATGTAAATTGGTGACTGGAGCGAGTGCCCCATTACTGAGGGTAATGCCTCCCTATGAGCATATTTGGCCTGTGCTTCATCACCCATGCTGGTCACTGCTTAGGTGTTGATTTACAAGAGCCATAAATATGCTGAGACTTGCCAGCTTAGAAAGGTCATCCTTCCCTTTGAGTTCTGACATGAGGGTTAAAAGTGCTGACCCGGGCCACCACCATGGTGATAAAGGGTGGCTTTCCACAGTTGTCTCTTTTAGAATTTTTGTCCTTTTGCAGGGAGGGCAATGAGAATCTTTGCCCGCACATGAGGGGAGAGAGGGTAGGAGTGTAGGAGAATGTCCTTTGGCTAAGGTTGTTCATTATGCCCTCCCTATCCTCCAAGTGTGCAATGATAGTATTGGTTGCTAATAGTGATAATGTGCCTGAAACAGTGAACAAACATGTTGTGTGCCCAGAATTTAAAAAATATCTAAAAATGAGTCTATTTGTTTGTGTCATTCCACTGATGTCAGTGGAGTTGCATGAGAAATGTCTTGTCATCTAGATCTCCTTGCTAATGACAGTAGGTGGAATCATTTTGAATTGCACCACTGATCTAAAGAGAATTTCTCAGTTACATTAACACTAAGCCCTCTTTCTGTTTGTATTTATTCTTGGATTTTTGCATAGAAAAAAACATAATGTGACCTTGTTTGACAGTTTTGGGATCTTAACCCTAAATTCTATTTATTTGCTTTAAGATAAAGTATTTTTATCTTTCATCATGCACAAAGGCTGTTGTAAGCATCTTTGAATCCTTGAATTGTGACAAAGATTTGATTTCACAACATCTGTTGAAAGTTATGTAGTGCAACAGTACATAGTTTTCCGCATACGAGCATGAGGTAATTAATCTGTGTACATCACTTCCTCGAGTCTCTCTTCGTGCCTCAGTGGTGTTATTAGTGGGACTGTCCCATTGGAGTGTAATGTAGAATGAGAATGCTCATGTTGTGCTTGTGGTGGGTCTTTCTTATTCACCTACAGAACACAAGATACCCATGAAAAAGGTCAAATGTACACAGATCTGGCATCCATTTCACAATTTGCAAGACATAGTCTCCAGCATATGTAATGCATATAACTCATTGCCAGAAAGCTAAAAGGAAATGATTGCATTTGAGTACAATGCAATCTACAACAATAGTTCAGTGTGCATGAAATTAAAAACCTCTGGTAACACGTGTAGAATAAATAAGTTGACAGTGTTTATTTTTACTGTAGCTCGCTGCAGAGATAAAGTCCTGCTTCTTATAATTTTTAATTGGCTTCATTAAGAAAAATAGCAAATATTAATTATACCCACTCTTCTAGAATATTGAATTTTCCAGGGCTGGACATGGAAAATATCACTAATCCAATGTTTAAATGTGTTTGAATTAAAGTATAGCAATGTTATGCTGGCAACTAATACACTTCACCTTTTATTTAAAATGGTTCCTTCTTTCTTTGATACCCTGTCCTGAATTTCAAGCACTGTTTACTTGATCTACTGTGGGTAGCGATTACTTTCATCTGAGGCTTTAAAATAAACCCAAAACACTTTGCCTAGAGTTCTCAGTTTCATGAGATTACCTTTCTTACCAACTCAAACCCTGAGCAGTCTTGTACTATCATTTAATTTTGTTACAGTTCTAGTGTGATGTTTAGTCCATGTAATAACATTGCATTAGAGCATAAGAAGGTACACAAGAGAAAAACCGTAGCCTTAATTCAGTATTGAGTGTGCATTCAAGGAAGATACAGAGAAGGTCGAAATAGCTAATGTGGAAATGATCAAAAAGTATTTTTAAGTGGGGGCCTGGAAAATGATTTAATTATTTGGAAGTACAGAAAGATATATTTGGCTTATTTCGGTGTGTGTGTTTGGCTTGTTTGTTCCTTTGGTTTTTAATATTTATTTTTCTTGGAGATGCTATGAACAAGAGTTTGTGAGACTTAAATGTAGGAAGGCTCAGGTAAAAATGTGTCTAGGTACAAATGTGTCTAGGCTGAGTGACAAGCAATTATCCCAGTTGTAAGAATGGAGGTATTAAAAATTGTAAGGGTGAAGCCAAGGGCCGAGACTGATTCCCCTCTGTCCTCGTGGAGTTGGGAATGATGACAGATTGCTCATATGGGGAGATTTGTTGTTTTGGTGATGGCTGGAGTACACTTGAGTCATTATCATAGAGATGATGCCTGACTTGGAGGAGAAGCACAGTGAGTGAATGGATGAAGAAAAGTCATGAAGAATAAGACCTATGGAGTGCTATGAACAGAGCAGAGGTGAACAATGGTAAGTTTCCAACTCAGAGTACACTATGGAACACTCAGAGAAATGAGCCCAAGCTGGAGTCACAGAAACTGTTGAGTAAGATGGCAAGGAAGTGCTGAAAGCTCATTTGTGCCCAAGGCAGCCAAATTATCAGAGAAAAGTGAAGATTGATTAAGTTCAGAGCTTTGCCAGAAGAAGAGATGTTATTAAGCTTTTATTGAGAGCAGTTTTGAGTGAACATGGTGCAGAAGGCGAACCAGAATGATCCTACAATGAAACTGAGAGAACTGGTCTTTTGGTGAAGATGCCTGAGTTTGCATTAGGAGCCCAGGCAGCCATCACAATCACTGACCTTGGGGCTATTCAGTAGTCAGCTGGACAAGCATCTGAGCAACCTGCTTTGATGGTGAAGTTATTCCTGCACTCAGCAGGTTGTGCTGGAGACCTCCAGAGACCACCTGTATCACTCAATAGGTTGTTCTGTTAACTGACTGACACTGAGGGTGGCAGCAGTTGGAGCAAAAAGCAGTGTTTTGTAGTGTTCTGTTAGATGAGAAAGACTACAGGTGTGAGACTTCTGCAGATTAGGTTTCATGGAAAAAGATCCTCATATTAGTAGATGATCCTTAACCTTAAGATCTTATTAATTCCTTCTATACCAAACTGCAGAGTTTTGTGCTAATACTTGAATCCTGTGAGCCAAATTTATCATAACTACCTTTAAAAATATATTTACATTGCTTATTAGGGAACTCCTTTTTTTCCCTTGTCCTTTTGAATAACACTGACCTCTTAATGGGTGTATCTTTGTAATAAAGCTTTACCCTTTGTATAGTTGAGAGTCTGTATAGAATATAAAAAGTTTGAAGGTGGAACACACCTGTACATTGGGGCATTTCTTCCTTTCATCCAGTTTAACTCTCAGATACCTGTGATTGATTATTTTCCTCATACTTTCATTTCCTTTCAGTAAATGGAAAATGGAGAATAGCTGTGCTTAGATGATATTTAAAGTTCCTTGAGATACGCAGTGGAAAAGGACTGTGTGAGTGCTAAACATTCTACTATTTTGCTCTTTTGTTTCTTTTTTTTGTGTCTGGGGTGGAGAGTACTATGTATATGCATCAATACTTGTATACCTATGGCATGTGTTTTCAAACTGGGAACATGCGTATCTGGAAAACCTTCTAGTTTCATATTTTAGCCTTGTAAAATGTTTTCTAAAACAGCAGCTTTTATTATTTAACTGTGCTGCAAAAATATGGAATGTAGATAAGTGATTTTGGACAAATGCATCCATCCTCAGGGAAGATACAGTGGAATCTGCATTAGAATCTAAAGTAGGTTTGTAGTCCTTCATCTTGCTCTCTATCTTCCAACCCCGTGAAATGCAAGAGGTTCTAAACAAGGCCAGTAGCTTTTATGGTATGGGTCTTCAGGTGCACCTAGTTATCTGTGTATCCAGCTTCTGGATTTATTATTTTTTACATTTCTCTGAACTTTGATGCTGCTTTGGTGAACTTTGGTTTCTTTAAGTTCTAACAATACAACCAATTTTTCCCTCCTGGGCTCCAGTTGACTTGGTCTGCTACACTACCATGCAGAGGCTGTTTGTCTTGGTGTTCCTGTCTGGTCTGCACACACACACAGAGAATCATTCATGTTAAAGTGAGGAAAGACCTATCCAGTTGTCCATTGGCCTCTCTTTCTCCACAGAACTTTTCCTCATATGCTAGGGGTTTGTCAGGCTTGTGGCTCATTTGTGGCTCCATGCTTTAAAAGTGTGACGGAAGATGAATCACTACAATGACGGTAGCATACTTTTATTCTTTGTTTGCTGGTAGATGTCTGTTGTAAGGGATGAGACTGTTCAGTTTGAAGATCAGTCTTTGTGTCTGAACTACAGCAAGACTATGGAGCATTAGTTTTTCACTGGCAACAAGAAAAATACTTTAATTGCCTAAAGGGTTAACATTGAATGCTAATCTGGTTCTCATATCTAGAAAGCTATCACTCATCCTGTCATGAGTTTAACCTCCCAAAGCTGACAATGTACAGTTGCTGAGGACAGTCTTGTTGCCTTACTGTAAAGTCAAATTCTTAAATGGTTAAGGTGAAGAGCTTTTACTGAGTCATCGAAGACTCTCTTACATTTTGCACAATCCAAACATTAACCGTTTCAATGAGAGATGCCCTCAGTGAAGGACATAAGGCAATACAAAGGCCATAGAGATGAAGGGTTGTCTAGTTTGCGTAAAACACAATCATCTGATAAATCATCACAAAAATTTTCATGTAAAAATTCTTCAGTTCTGTTTTTCTGAGCACAGAGGCAAGAGAGAGGAAGTGCTTTCTTTCTGCCTTATTTGAAGATATATCCAGAACAGTTTGTAAGACTTGGATCTAACTAATAATTTCTTTATCCTTGCCATAAGAAGTAGTTTTCAGAATGTCAGCATCACTGTCTCATAACATCTAAGTTTTTTTTCTTTTTGATCCCATAGTCACATATTATTCATGTACCTTTGGCTTGTATACATTGTATACCCTCCAAAGATATCTTTAACATATACTGTAGTCTTGCTCTTTGATAAAAGCAAGGCACGTCTTTGGCTAATTGAAAGTCAGGGATTTTGCTTTGAACCTGAAATACTGTTTGGAATGCTGTATATCTATCATATAGAAGAGGATATTGCTTCTGGCTAAAACAAAAAGTAAGTTAATTGGTGAATACTTCCTCCTCTTTTTCTAACTTGTATTGGGGTAAGCAAAAATTTGTGTCATTGCTTTATGTGTGAAACTTTTTATAGAGTTCTATTTGTCCTTAATCCAAATGCAAAGTTTGCATTTGAGAAAATGTAAATTGGAGTAAGAATTTTGAAGTGGAGAAAAAGGTCCCTTTATCATGTCAGGCAGGCTCATGTAGGAAGAGCTGTGTGTCAACTTGGTGAGTGTTTTTTTGGTTGTGGGTTTTCTTGTTGAGTTTTTATTTTCTTTTTTGTGTGGTTGTGGGGTTTTTTTTTTTTGTTTTTGTTTTTTTTTTTCTGTTATGGCAGGCAACTGTGTGGAGATCTTGATGGTGACGTTACTTGGCAAACAATTTGGAATCAGCTCAGTAAGTGACATCACACCCCCTTAAGGTTTTCCACGTAAAATACATCCTCAAAAAAAAAAAAAAGAAGATACTTAATCTGAAAGCTATTATTATATCCTCTAAGGGCTCTTTAAGCACCTCAGCATTCCCCCTCTTCCCACCAATTTCCAGGCAGCTTGACTAAAAGTAGCAGGCAATAGTGGCAAATGCTTTACAGTCTTCTAGGGAATGGGAACAGAGGTGGGGCAGAGGGGGAGGGATAGAAGGATGTAGAGGGGGACAGGGAAGAGAGTTTTAATCCCATTTTGGACCTGTTTAAAAAAAAAAAATGCTCCAATGCTTAGTCTTTTCCTCTGTGCAGCTTCTCCCAGCATGAGCACATTGTCTGATGTAACATTTTGCCACTCTTAGCAAGTGGAGTTGCCGCTAAGCGATGAATGTCTCAGATTTTGAGGAGAAGACAGCAGAGATGAAAACTTCTCTTGGTTCCTGATTGATGATGATTCCCAAGAACAGTTCCTAGTATGTGCTTTTCTCTGTGTGCCTATGCTTGCCTGCATCTGTACCCATTTTTCTTCCCCAGCCTCTGTAGCTGCAAGCCGTAAAGCCGGCCGTGTGCTCTGTGTGTGCTGCCTTTGATGGATGTGCAGGAGAGCGATGCAGCACACGGGGTGAGCACTGCCAGAATATGTAGGACATGATGTTACACAGGCCAAGCAAAGGAAGAATTATCTATGCATAATGTGAGTTTAGAATAGGCTTGGCGTTCTCACACCCAAACATTTCCATCTGTTCCTAAGCAAAAGGAAACTGAGACAATATTCTCCTATCTTCTGAGCTAGCTATACAGGGAATAGGAAATGTTCGTTGATATTTTTTTTCCTTAGGATGTGTTCGCTTTTATTGCAGATTCAAAGAAGGCACAGTATAAAGTGGCTTCTTTTAAAGACATTAAATGACATTAAATTCCTAATCCTTCTGAGAATTGGTATTGAAACTGTAACACTGCTTAAACAAGCTGTGGCACTTTTAGGTTACTCTTAAAAAATAAAGCTGTTTTTATGGATTTTATGCCAACCCTGGTATGAGACCTTTGTCATTCTTACTTTCAAAGCTTTCTGGAAATTATCCTCTGCCTTTGCTTTCTTTCTGTATATTTCTATGTTTTGTCCAAATATCTACTTTTCCTCATGTCTTTTTCTTCTGCCATGAAAGGCTGCATGTCTGATGATGTATTCTGTTCCTTAAATACTGTAGTGTGTACCAAGCTTCTGAAACACACTGAAAGGTTCACCTACTTCCTGGTTGTTATAACCTCATACATCTGCATGTCTCCCTGTATTCTTTGCAGTGTAACATCTTTGGCATCCTGAAACAGTGCTGAAGAATCTGCCAACTGTGTGACCTACCTTGCTGGCTGATGGAGATGTAGACATAATTGTTAGTTAGAAGTCATTAGTTATGTTTTCACAGCTGAACTCTCAAAATGCAATTCTGCAAATATGTCTGATTTTTAGTGGATGCAAAATAAAGCAGAGAGATCCTTAGATGTAATGTTAAATTGTACATATTTCTTAGTACTATGGTAAGAGATAACCTTACCTTTCACATTCTTGTTCCAGCAAGTTTGTAAACTCATCACTTTTTTCCATGTATTTGCTGTGCTTCCTCTTCTCTTCCTCTAGTTCATACAGTGTCTGTCTGTGTGCTTTTTCTACCATAAGAAGTTGTTCCAGCATTCTTCTGTGAACTTCTTTCTGTTTCTCTACAACTTTATCAAGCTGTGAAAAAAGGGGAAAAACTCCTGAAGTATTTTGAAACTTTTTCTTTCTTGGGCCTTCATTGCTAAAAAAAAATTAAGAGCAGCTTTATAATAATAATAATAAGCCTAGTAGCGAGGTCATCTGGTGTCAGTTTAATTCTGTCAGTCCAATCCCAAAAAATACAAAAAATAAGGTACTGTTTTTCAGGACCCTCAGTCACCTTCCTTTCCTCCTCCTGCCATGAGTGATGCTCAGCTTTTTTTAGCTGATTAACAGTTACTGTTCCCAAGGTTGTGCTTTTCTCATTGATCACTGAAGAAGCATTGTCCAGTGCTTCGCACAGTGGATGACTGACTTTTGGTTTTTGAGTAGAAATAGCTGCCTCACTTATAGCTGCCTAGTAAATAAGAGCATTAAGTTGCTTTTGTAAGGTAGAGGTAGATCAAAAAGCAGTTGTCTGGTTTCACAATAAATGCATGGTTGTGCCAAGAATGCAAAACAGACTTGTCTCTTGTGCTTACACTGTGCATGGCTCTGGGTTTCTGGAATAAGTAAGTGCTGAATTTTTTAATAGTTAGAAGTATTTCTTTTTAATGGTGGCATTTCCTGTTATATTCCTCAGATTGCATGTGTTGTTGAGGTCTTTGTCTTTCAGATGGTATTTCTATAGCACAGTTTGAGCATAAAATTCCCCTCTCTTCCTCAAGGATTTCTGCTTAACACCTGATCAGAGAATCATTAAGGTTGGAAAAGACCTCCAAGATCATCGAGTCAAATTTTTGACCGAACACCATCATGACAATTAAGCCATAGCACTAAGTGCCTTGCCCCTTTCTTGAACACTTTCAGGAATGATGACTCTACTACCTCCCTGGGCAGCCCATTCCAATGCCTGACCACTCTTTCAGTGAAAAATTTTCAATTTTTCTAAATATTACTATATAGTGATATTATAATATAAATAATCTATTTTAGCTTTTGGCAATAATTTTTAAATTTTTCTAAACCACAGAGGTATTGGCATTACTGTGCACTAGACTTATGCTGTTAAAATAATGCTACAAACCAGAGAAAACTGTGATTCTGGAGATTCTGTTACAATTTTGAGTTCAGTATGTGATAGAGTTGTGCAAGTGTGTGTATGAAACCATGGGTGGTTTTCCCCATGGGCATTACTGATCTAGCTGAAGTTTCAGGGAGGATCACTGGAGGCCATCAGAAGATCTGGGAAGAATCTCTATTTGTGAGCAACTTTGTTCCCTGCTTGTTCCCATTTGGAGACTGCCTCCCTCATCAGGTCAACATAGGAATCCTTGTGTCCTTTTTGGAAAAGAGAAATTTTGAGCTCACAGCCCAATGCCTCCTTTTAACCGCAGTCTATTCTAGTAGGTCAATCTGATTGTAGTGTTTCACTCTATTAATAGGAAAGAATTCACAAATGGGCAGTGTGGGAAGCAAAGCTGGTTCTGGTTCTCTGATGTTTCCCCCACGAGGAATTCTATGTGCCACAAGAAACACTGGGGTTTCAGATTCTTAGGGCCATTGCTTGTTTTGGACAATTTAATTCTAGGGAGTATGATTAATTGTCTTTCCTCATGTTTATTCACAGTTTGGCCAATAGAAATGACGACAGGGAGAGCTGGAATGCCTAAACATGAGTTTCTTGAATGAGTGAGGATATCATCAATTTCTGCTTAGGTTTCCAAGTATCCCTCTGCTTATCTCAGCTTCTTTAAAAGCTATATATATGTTCTCTTGGGTTCCTCCTAAATAATTGTTAACCTTTTGTTGACACTGCTGTGAGTGAAGAAAAAGGAGCTATTGACAAGGCTTTGAAGATGGTTTGAGTCCAAAATATTCCAACAAAAATTTGAACCATTTTTTAAAACTTCCTGCACTTTCTGCTTATGCGATTAGAGTCTTTTCTGTTGTAGCATAGCTGAGCTTGTTTCATGCATGATCAAGAAATACGAAGAAACCTGTGATTATTTGTTTTGGTGCTATTTTGTGGTGGTCTTACAGCAGATCATTAAGGTTTTTTTATCTTGTTCACTGGTCATTTGTGTGCTTTACGCTAGCAAGGTGACTGCCTTTTGGAATCATGATTCTGAAGCAGGACCTCCCCTGGAAAAACATTTTTTTCCTAAACCCTTGCATATGCAACCTCTCTTAGTAAGCAAGAGTCACCTTATACAGGAATCTTTTGGCTGTGATTTCTGTATCTTTTAAAGCAGTTGAAAACTGGATTGCCTTAAAAGGTCAGGTTAAGGAAAATTGTCCATTTTAATATCTTCACACTCTCCTTTATTTTACCAGAAGTGGAAATTTTAATAATTGAAATATTTTGTTTAGCTTCTAACTTAACAGACAGATGTTTTATCAACCTTCCCCCCACTCCATCACCCGAGATTTCAGAGAGGTTTTTGGAATAGATGCATGAAGTGCCGTCACCTAAGTTTCTAATCCTTGTCTTTTTAAAGATGATGCTGTCAGGTGAATATACACTGTTGTCAGAAAGCAGTCTGGCTCCTGATTTTTGACAAAGTTCTGATGCAGTGCTGCTTGCAACTGTGGCTCTGTTTTGCTTAAATTGGTATGAACTGGGTATCAGCTTTGCAGGAGTGCCTGCTGGTCTCAGCCCTCGGTGTGAGGTCAGGCAGGTTGCATGGGTGGGGTTAAGACAGTAGAGGTATTTATGTGGATTGGACCACCACTTTGAAAGTATATGTAAAAATCTGAGGGGATATATAAATTGCTGTCATAAGAAAGCACTGACATTTCTGGCTACAAGCTGATCATAAATGAGATGATCCTTGTTTCAAACATGTAAATGCTTCATTGAGATGATGATTAGTCATCTGCCAAGCAACATTAACCAGATATAAAACAGTCCTGCTTCTTGCACCATTTGGTGTAAAGGATGTGGGATCTGCCAGGAGGGTTTTATATGTTCTGTATATTTTGTTTGCTCTAGAGTACTTGTTGAATGGCTATAGGAGGTTAATTCAAACAGTAATCTAAGCAACATGTATGCAAAAATAAAAGTTATTAATTGCAGGGTTTTGTTTTGCAGCTCTCCATACTTTACACTTCACACTGTAGCACATTTGTCACTGTTGAGATTACAACAATTTGGATTACAAGCTGGTGTTTGGGATGGTTGAGGTGTGTATTCAAGGCAGGAATTGGGAACAAAGACTTTTAAATGGGGAAAAGAAGAGCAATGTCTTGGGGAGACCTGCTCACATGAAAGAGTAAGCGAAAAGCATAAGCTGATGTTTTAAAGCAGTTTGCATGTTGCAGTTTTCTCATGTTGCTGGGACTAGAAGATGCATTTCTGTTTCTTTTAAGCATGCTGTCAAGTAATTTCTACTGTGAGCATGGCTGTTTGTGGCTGGGAACAAGGCGGAGAGTGTGAGCTCGGGAGGGAAAAGAAGAAGTGCTGGGACTGTCTCCTGGTACAGATGGGTCATAAAGGAGACAATTGGAGAGATAGCAATCCTACATCACAATTCATGCACACACTTGAGATCTGCATGTGAGATATGTAATGGGAGTGGACATTTGGCCTTGTGACACTTGTGTGTCCCTGTGCAGCACACCTTTCCCTCCCTGCACAACCACACAGGGCAGAGCCTGGGACTGGGTTGTTGCACTTCCGTGTGGCTTATTGAGAAAATGATGTGTCCCTCTGCAAGATAAGGGCACCTCCCTTGGGATCAAATTTTACTCTTGCATTTTCCCTATGAGATCTTGTGGCTGACTCCCATGTCTCCAGTAGAGAAGAGAAAAGTCATGTGAACCCCTGCTGGTGTGATCCTCACACAGAAGTGTCTCCAACAGCCCCAGGTTCCTCAGATTGCTCTGGCCAAATGCTAGATCTACCCGTGCAGAAATACCCATTTATATGCGTGCACACAAGTTTACTCAGCCTACACAGTTCTTAGGTAAAAACCACAGAGGACTAATAAGCAGCACTATGAATGTCTTCTGTTGAAAATTAAAGTGATACAATCTTAATTAAGTGATTTGTTGTTTTGTTCTTGCTAACCATATGGGCTTTTTGCTAGAATTAATACTTGAACATGCTGTACAATACAATGGAAAATCAGAGGCATAGCCTTACGTAACTGTGAATAGTTGACCGAGCTAAAAATTCACATGAATTTAATAGTTTAACTACATTTTGCCACTAGCTCTTGACTGAAGTCAAACTAGGATGGTGTATCTCATACCCATTACATCAGAACTAAACTCTTCATCTTTCTCTTTTTAGACTGTTTTGTGTTTGGTGGTGTGCCAGAAGAATATCCATGGTAGTTACATTTTTTATCCTAAGTTCAGTGTAATATTATTCCTGTTAATAATATCCTCACAGTCATTGTTTATAAATGTATAATCCTGAGTTTAGGATTACCAGAGATTTTGGGAGCACTTATTCTCTTGCCTTTTGCAACCCTAGCTGGGCCAAATTTCCATGCAGATACAGTGGTGGTCTTCTCCTGAATGCCACCTTGTCAGCACTGTTGTTTCAGTCTCTTCCTATGACTGAATTATTGGTGCCCTACAGCTGTGGTCCTTGGAAACTTTTGACCAACACTTACCAGATGTGAGCATGCAATCAAATAGACTTTGTTAAAATGATGACGCATCTTTCCCCAGGGTGATCAGCAATGGAATTTCAAAAATGGATTCAATTTTTAATTATCCGTAATGGATGCAAAATACAGGCTTTCCTCTCATTTAATTTCTTTTAGAGGAGCTCTCAAAGTGGTAGGAGTTTCATTCTATTTCAAATAGTGAGGCACATGCCAATGCCTGAATTTTTGGCTGTATTATTGGGACAGTTAGAAACCAGAATCTGCTTTCTAATACCATGAAGAGAAGAGAAAAAGACACCACAAATTCTGCAGTGTCTTCATCTTTATCTCTCTTTTCCTACATCACCATCTCTGACTTTTTTTGATTCCTTTAAAAAGTCATTGTTTATTTTTGAATCAGGGAAAATTATTCTTATATTGTTATTCTGCATTTACTAGAATGTTCAATACTCTTCATTGTCTATTCAAGAGAAGTGAGGATTGATCTGAAGACAGATTTTTTTCACAAAAACTGACTATTTCTAAATTTACAAACTACGCAGAAATGGAAAACCTTTTCAGGCCTTTGAGTCAGAAACAAAACCAAAATAAAAGTCTGATTTCTTTTGTGCCTTTCAAATGTGAATGCTAACAGTAATCTTATCTGACATTTTTTAGGTTGCAGAAAGAAATAGCTGTAGACCAAGTTTGACTGAAAAACCTGTTTAAAAAAAAAAAAAATTACTCTCTCCTCATGGCCAAAGAAGAAATGGTTTTGGTCTGTCACACTTCTCATAGGTTTTGCAAAGGAAGATATATTAATGCTGCTTTCTAATTTGCTACATTTCTTCACCTATGGATCGTGTTTCCAATGAGTAAAGTTGTCCAGTCACCAAATTTTCCCACTACATTCTTAATTAAATTTGCCAAGAAACTTTGTTTGTAATAGGTAAGTGAATTGTGAGAGAATGGTAAAGAACTGGAAATCTTACAGTTGCCTTCTGAAATTGTAATTTCACTTGAGTTTTGGGAAGATTCTGTGTGTTCAGAACTACCAGGCAAAACTCTCAAGGGTGCGATGCACAAGCAGATACAAAGGTGTGTTGTCCTAGTAGCAAAGGGGAGAATTTAAATAGTCTGTTCTTGGACTTTGTGGCTGGTTCCACCTCTCCTTTGGTCTTTATATGTGTTTTAAAAATACAAAAAAAACCAAACACCCAAACTCTCCCCAAAAAACAAACAGAAAAACAACAAAATGGATCTCTGACATAATTCAGGGAGATTTTGAAACTGAAATTGTGGAATGCCTGCCTATTACAGCATTCTTTGGTTTACCAAGACCAAGAAGTGACAGTGGTCCTTCTACCCTTTCAGTTGCTCTCAGGATGTTCACCTTTGGCTTTTGAAATTGCCAAATCCAACAGTGCTAGAAATTATTTCTCTGCCATTAAATGTAAGAAGGAAAGAGTGTGTAAACTTACATACAGTAACAGGCTGAGCTTATGTTTTCAAACTGTTTTGGACTTCTCCTCAAATCATTTCCATTTGTGCTCAAAGTTTCTGTGACATAATACCACAATGTTCTAAAATAAATTAAGTTTCACAGATGAACTTTATCTGTTTCAGATTATATCCAGAGATTTTAACCTTCAAGCTTCTGAAATGAGAGTTGACCCTTTGCCTGACAATTTTACCTGGAATGATCTCTGTGTCCTTAGGTACATTTTTGTTCAAAAAACTTGGAAAACACTTGATAGGAGAATTTTATTCATAATTTCTGCTTTTATTTTGTGATCTATACTGAGCAGTATGTTAAAAAATGTTTATCCGAATTGGAGACAACTACCTGGGATAAAAAACCACAATCTGATGTGAAGGTGTTTTAATATCGAGTCATTTGCATTGGGCAAAAATTAATCAGATAACTGTTCAGAAAGTATGGCAGCTGCTGCTGCAGTGTAGTTAAACTAGGGGTTACTTAGGTATAACGTGAGAATATTAGATTTCTGCCTGGATGAAGTTTCTAATGCCAGCTCATTATAGGAACTCTGCAGACCAAGCAGGTATCCCCGTGACTGCTGCCAAATTAATGGGAGCAGAGATATGCAGAGGTGCATAGCTGTGTCATTGCTACGGGATGGGATCCTGCAGCCACTGCTAAGATGGGCCTCCATGAGACAAGTGGGGGCTGTGAGGCTTCTGCTTGTATGGGCTGGGAATGTGGATAACAGAAAGAGAAAAGAAAAAGAAGATGGTTTGAATTAGACAAATCATGTCTGTCGATGTGTAAAGCCTCCAGTATGCAGTATAAGTGAGGATCGTTAGATTCAGGTCCCTGCTGGATCCTGGACTTTGTTCTGCTCTCACTTACAGTCATGTTCCGTTTCAGATTTAGAGTTCATTTGCCTCCTTCCCCAGCAGTGGGTGAGATTTTCTGTTAAATTTGGTGGGAACTGTGGTTAAATATCAATTACTCATTCTTACCTCTCCCATAGGCTTTTCATACACATCTTCTTGCCATTGCTCAGCCTTTGTTTGAATAGCATCTCGCTGGAGTGCCTCTAACACCTTCTTGGGAGTGACAAAGCCGTATTGTGCTTCAAGCAAAGCTAAGTCAATTTTTTCAGCCTTAAGTACTCCTATAACTTCATCTTGAGCCTGCAGAAACACAAATTAAGGCTTAATCTTGTTAAACTGTATATATATATAAAAAAATATATATATACATATAAATGTATATGTATTTACAGGTTAGCTCTCTGGTTTTGATTTTAAGAAAACTGAAAAACTTCTAAAATAACACAGTGTATGTAAAGTGCTCTGAAACAGTCAGTAATGTGAAGACAGTTGAAAAGCATGAGGGAAGCATTGGTCTTTGTATTTTATTAGTTCAATATAAACTCCAAGATCTTCAGACTCTTCATCAAAGCTTAAGTACTTCTTTAATGATTACATTGTTTTGCTGTTTCTGAACAAATGTGTGGCATTCACAAGACAAAATTTCAGGGCAAAGTTTGGCTTGTGGTATTAGAAATTGACTTGTTAGTGCAGGATGGTGGGATGTTTCTTGAAACCTGAAAGTGTTGTAGTTCTGTATGTTTTGGGTATAGATGACTTCTGTAGTTTAAATCCACTACAGGTGTGTCCCTCTTGGGTTTTTTCCCCCAGTCCGCATCCTCTGGTGGTGAAGGTTGCCCCCTGCCTCCATTGCAGTAATACAAATTACACAAACTGTCTCAAACATCTGTTGTCTGCATTTATCTCAGTTAAAAACAAGTATGTGCTAATCCTAGAAGGATAGAATAGGAAGGAAGGAAATCAGAGAGAAGGCTATATCAGGGGGTAACACTTCTAGTCTGACTCCTTTTGGCTGGAAGACTTCTGTATCCCCATTTATGACTGTTTAAACAAATGTTAAAATATGAAATAGTCTATTTCTAGTCCTTAGCATTGCAGAAAAAAATAGAAGAGTGATCTTTGTACACCTTGAATTTTTTGGAGTTTGGAAAGGAATGACATCCAAATTAGAAACTTAGTTATGGTTGGATTGACAGCTGATCTTCAGCAATTTGACTTGACATTACAGGAGGTAGAAAATAAGGGATAAAAGATGACTTCCTATCTTTTTCATTCATAGTGCTGCTTCCTTTTAAATTTCAGACATGATTTAAAATGCTCATGTCAGGCTCATTGTTTTCCAGTTTCTCATTTCTCTCTTCCAGCTTTAAACCTTAATAATTGAAGGGCGTATATATGTATATTTTTATATTTATATGATGCACGTGTAATGAAGAGTGTGTGTATTGTATAAATAAATATATAAAAATGTGTGACATCTGAATTTTAACTTCAGTTAAGAAAGGCCAAGTGGGAATGAGAGAAATGTTTTGCAAACATGGAAATTGTTCTGTTTGGATAATGAAACTGTAGAAGTTTGCCTTGGATCTACCCTCAAAGATTGGTGCGGCTATTAAATATTCATATCGTGTGTGTGCTGTTCAGCATGTCTGTATTATTATATAAACATACACACATATGTTAAGAATAGAGCTACCCAGGTACTGTCTAGGTAATAAACTCTGACAACATATGCTGCACCCATTTAGGCCACTTTGGCCAGTTTGCTTTTTTCTCTCCCTGTGAGTAGTTGTAGAGTCACTGCTTCTGTGCAATAATCCTGCCACAGAAATATTTTCCCTACTCACTGGAAATGTGGTTTCCACTTCCTGAAATTGTGTTTGACCAGGTTAGGCATCATTTACCACTTGACAGATGGTTTCTTTTCTAGACAGAAAAATGCTCACTCTTAAAATCCAGTAACTTGTGGGCTAAGTGGCATGTAACACTTTTGCTTTGTATAATGAGAAATAAAATGGCTATTTTGAGTTTTCTAGCAAAAAGTGTTGGAATACTGTTAAATGAGTTGCCTCTTGTGAAGTGGCACATATTGTTTCATAGGGAGTAAAGCTCATGACTTCGTAGGAGCAGGAGAATAAGACATAATTAAGTAAAATGTCTTAAAGGTCTGTAATGTGTTCTCTAAAGCAGCCGTACAATGACAAATATTTTGTATTCAAGATACTTAGAATGGGGCAGCACAACTAGAAAGTTTTATGAGTTGTCTGCTTTGAGAGTTACATGTAGTATAAAGATCATGTTTCCTGTCTGATAGCTGTAATAGCTATAATTTTGGGGTGTTTTTGTATGCTGCAGTTCATATTTGTCCTGTATCAGACTGTGTAAGGTGTTTTCTTAACATAAAAGTGGCATATGTTTGTGGTGGAGGGGGGAGTGGGGGTGGAGGACGGAGTGTCCTTTAATTTGGATATAAAGTAGGACAATGAATTACCTGTAATTCACCCTCGAGGACACTGAGAAGAAATAGCAAGTCATCACGAGAGAGATCTTCTCTTTTCTTGACAGAACTTTTTTGTTTTTTCTCTGCCTTTGGACTTCTCAGGATGGTGCTGGCTTGGGCTACGTCGTCCTTCTCTTTCTGCCGTGTTTGTGCATTTCCTTTCCCACTGTAACCAGCCTCTTCTTTGTGGTGGTCTTTTGCCCTTGGCTGGCTCAGCTTTGGTCTGGTTGGGC
This sequence comes from Irena cyanogastra, assembly GCA_013397155.1. Lineage (NCBI taxonomy): Eukaryota > Metazoa > Chordata > Aves > Passeriformes > Irenidae > Irena > Irena cyanogastra. The sequence continues at coordinate 731,805 of VWZV01001820.1, read as the reverse complement.
TTTCGGTGCTGTTACTTCTGGAATGCATGGTTTATATTGCTGAAGCTGAAGGAAATTGGGGAGAAAAGTAATTGTTTTAGCTAACAGAGACTATAAAACTATTACAATAATTGATGGTGGGTGTTATTCCCTCCAGAATGGTAATTCTCCTTCCACACAGGGCCGTTTGTCATTTGACAAAAGCTGACAACCTTATGCAAACCAAGAGGACTGGGCTGTGATCCTTACTGGATGTCTGTAGTTAAATGAATGTTTACTGGTCTTATGCCATTGTAACAACTCCCTCCTTGATACTTCAAAAGCATCATCTTTAGCAGCAGCGCTGGGTGCCTCGCTGTGAACCACGTTTCCTATTTTGTGACAAGGCCTACCTCACCTTTCAGGTAGGTACTTGCTATGATGAGGCAGATTTAGGTTCAGAAGCTTTTCACTAGGAAGATCTTTCTGTTCCACTTTAATAGTGGCCTAGCCCATGTTCTGTTCTCCTTTGTCTACCCAAGGGAGAGCACAAAAGCAGTCCTCCACTACTGTGGGCTATGCAGGCTGCACTATGCATGTTTCGCAAAATGCAGGGACTAACAAACACATCCGGACTGCCAGAAGTGAGCAGCATTGTAAATGCTCCTTCCCCAATGCCATCACCACCAAAACCAAACTACCTTGCAGATCGTGACTTGTCCACTCTTAACACCATGCAGTATAAAATCTTGCTACTTCTTTAGTGCTTGAGTCCAGCACTCTAGAGGTGTTAGTACCTGGTGAAAGGGAGACTTATCCTAACTGGGCCCCTTTGAAGTGCCACTGTTAAGGAAACATACTCTAATGCCTTTGCAGATAAATGACTAACACTGTGTAAATATTGATTAACCTCAGGAACTTGTGTTTTGGTTATCGCCACTCAGATTAAGGAATGAATAGATTATAGTCCACCTCTGCTGGAAAACGGTGGTCATGGATACCATCTAGCAAACAATAACCTGATCATGTGATTCAAAGCTGAAATGCAACATGTTCCAAATACAAATAAGGCACAATTTTTCTTAATTAACTGCCAAGCTAATTGCTGAAAAGTCCAGAAAATCATTATGGTCTGTGATAGCCACTAGATGATTTCTTGGCTGCTTTTTTGCCTTAGTTCTCTGGCTGATAAAATTCTTTGAGAGCCTCCTCCCCTACTCCCACCAGATTCTGACTCTAAATCTTAAACTCTGTGACTACACTCAATAACTTTCCACTGAATGCTAAGAACAATTCCTTTTGTTGTTTTTCTGCAAGAACAGAGGAGGTTGAAGTAGCTTTTAGTTTATAATGGATGACATCTGAGAGTGGGGTGAATTGATCAAAAACATTACCAAAAAAGAAAGTAACATTTTCTATAATGTTCAAGTCTCTTCTAGTCTGATTTGAAGCACTCATTAAATTAATAAGAAAAACGTGTTTCTCCAGGTGTCAGAAATCTAAGGCATGTCATATTTGCATGGCAGTGTGCACTGGAAACTGTTTTGTGAAGCATCAACAATGTCAGGTTAGGATGGGAGTTTATTATAGTGCATGTAGGAAACCAAGAGTTGTTCATAGCAGGCTGGCAGTGGTGTTGGTTGATGATGATTAGTTTTAGTTAGTGTTCATCCTGGTTTTTCAGTCAAATGCAGATTCTCTTTATTCACTGTGGTGTCTTTATTAGGATACTTACCTTCTGCCCCCTGCTTACAGATTATTATTACTTGGGAAGAAGGCTGTTGGTTTCCTTTGAGTGTAAGATGCTGGGTGCTTACTTGGCTTTTGTGTGCAGTTAAAGGCTTATGCTTTTAAGTTCAAATGCAAGAGTTGTGAGCTAAATCAGATAACCTGAATGTACTCTGAGCTTGTCTGTGGGCTTTGACACCACAAGTACAGGACACTATGAAATGCATAAATAGTCCAAGAAATCCCCTTCATGTGTGCAAGTTGCAGCAGTGGCATAAACTGGACATCAAGCTACTATCGAACTTGTTGACAACAAATGTCAATATGACATTTCTTGTAGAAGGAAAGGGAAACCAGCGTAAGAGGAAGAGCTTCATACTTTTTCAAGCTTTTGGAGCTGGGTGCACCTGGAAATCCTGAACTTGGAAAAACAATCCAAGAAGGATATCCTCCCCTGCATTTACTCTTGTGGTGTGTGTATGATGTTGGCTTCAAGACCACATGCCACCCAGTTTTCACAGCTGCAGAGAGTTAACTGTGACTCCCTTTTACGTTTGTCATGCCTCCTTCCTAGTCGGGTAGATCAGTCCTTATTGCACTGGCAAAAGGCATTTGGTCCTTGGGAGGGCCAGCTGACTTGCCAGACAGGCTGGGCTCCTATGGAGAATGGCATCTTTTCCGTCTCCTAGGATGGAGTTTTTCCTTTTCTTGTTGGAGATCTTACGTACACTTTACCTGTATTATGTTCTGACATTCCTGAATGCCAGTGCCTACTATTGAATCTGCTAATAAAAATATTTATCAAATTAAGCAATTAATGTGAATTATTAGAGGTTGTATTGAAATACTAAAGGTATACTTCAAGCACTTTTTAAATGGTACTTGAATGTAGCTGATGAGTGGCACAAGCATTCAAGTATTAGTAGTCTGCTTTATTAACATATTCTTCCTTAGTTCATTTATTTAAACTTTCTTACTACCTGTACACTGACAGGCATTATTATTCATAGCATTGTATGTCTAGAGAAGGTTGTTAGTGCTTATGTGGTTGTCAGAGGAGGTAGGTATGAGTAACAGAAGGGCAATTTAGAACATCAAATGCGCAGTGCAACTGCTGATGTAGCAAGCAAAGTGGGACCTCAGAAATGGACAAAATCAAGCATCCCATTCACCTACCCTGAAACACCTCACCACCTTCAAATTGCCAGATTCCCTAGATGTGCTACCCCCTGAGGGACTCATCTTCAGCTAAGGGACAGATCATCAGCTACTCATGCCCTTGCACCATGGCACAAAACAGAAAAAGCACCCATTCTATGCCAGAGAGTGCTGGTTTTCTGCGATGTTATTAGACCTGGAATGACTGTAATGAGACATTTAAGACAAAAGTAGCATAATTTGAAATTTTTCACCAGTGTGTTTTGATACATTGGGTTATTTTCTGTTTTGGGCAACTCTTTCCATGTTCTTGAAGGGTTAATGAAGAGCAACATTTTATTTTGTTGGCTTTTTTTCCCACAAGGTAAAAGTGCTAATAGACCCATAAAATGTATAAGTATCATAAATGTTGTGCGTGGCATCCAAAACAGTGAGCCCGGGTTCTCAAGATTAGACTACTGAGTGTAAAATTTTCCTTTTTGCATATCTGTCTCAACCAACACTTACATTCTATAATGATGGTGTCTGTGTACAAGAAGGCTGTCTTGCAAAAAAGAGGTAACAAAAAAGTGTTTCTTCTTGTAACAGAGTTTGTTATTCACAGAGGCTCTGTGATTTCTCCTGGAGAGTTGACTCTTGAATCTTGTGGCAAACCTTTGTAGAGAAGTTAATTTAAGCCCTTTTTCTCTGTACCACCAGGAAGGATGACAATGTAAGATAGATGTAAGACGTACCATAGAAAACAGTAAACAATAATTGCTAAAAATAAATTGATTGTGTGTCTGTGCCTTGCATTTGTGATCTTTCAGCTGTTTTGGCTCAATTACTAAGCAGCAAGGATTGTAGCTATGTAAACAGAAGAAGCAAGGATACTTACCATCATTATTGTATGATGCATTATGTACCATTGCTTGCATCAAAATTAAAAGAAGATTGAAAGGGAGCATCACCATCATGAAGTCACATCTCTTGAAATCTCAGACCACTATGCTGTGTGTACTTAGTTTTCTGTAACTGTGCTAATGGAATAGCACAAGACCTGTGTTCTGCACTGTTGTGCTTTCCTTTATGTTATGAGGAGCCTGATTTACAGAAGATTTTGCACTGATATCTTGCTTGAAATGATAATGTGATGGTTCCCAAGCTCATCAGACTTGTGCAGCATGGTAGGCTGGGTCCAGATTCTAAGAGGAATGAGATTGGATTGCACTGAAACATTCTGGTAAATCAAATAATTGCAAGTTAGAGACTCAACAAAGTTTGCATCTATTCTTAGTGTTCATGTTCTTGTTCTTTTTACAGTTTATTTTCTGTTCTGTTTTTTGAAGGTCTTGCTCATCTCTGAACTGAATGCTGTCCTTCTGCATGTAACGGAGGCATTTTCTTTTCTTGGTGATGAACAAGCAATCTGAAGTGTCAAAATATACTTTCCTTAACAACCAGGTGAATAAAGGATCGAATGTTTCTAGGATGTTAACTTGGTCTCCACCCTCTCAATCATATTCTGAAACTGCATGTGTCTCTTCAGCAGATGCGAATTAGCAGGTGGTTCTGAAATCCCTGCACTTCTGTGGGAAAGATTGAAATATCCTTCAGGGATGGCTTAATCTTAGAGTTTTAAGAGATATTTTGGCATTTATTTTCACCTTTGGTGTTTTCCTTTTTAATCAGTGATTGATTTATGAGCTAGCAAAATCCCTCACAGGACTACATATTCCATTAATCCCAGGGTGAGGACCCTGAATTGTTAAGAACTTGCTGCTTCTTGCAAAAATCCGTGACTAAGAAAGGAATTACATCACTCTGGTTTTTAACATCCTTTAAAGGGCAGTGCTTTTGATTTGCTGAAATGGATAGGACTCCTACCAGCAGACTGACTTTTAAAAGGAGTTGAGATCTGATTGTTTGGCATACCAATGTAATGGGAGCGTGCAAAGCACATGTCTTTTGGAAAGAGGTCTGCATTGGAGCAAGAAGAAGGGGTCCCGAGAAGGTTTGTCTTGTTCATCTTTTGCAGTCCTGGTGTGACCTTTAGGCCAGCAAATGCACCTACTGAACTGGGGTAGAACATGAAAAAGTCTTTCTAATAACTAGAATCCCAGGGTATGACCATTTATCAGCATTTACCAGCATCACTGAGCCTTTCCTGGAACTGGTGCCTTTTGGCAGAATGTGCTTAGGTCTTTTATTCTTCCCCTAAGTGGAAATACATTGCTTTGTGGTAGATTTACCCCACTTACAAAGAAAACAGCCCTTCCTTTTGTGTAGACTGCGCTAGTGTTTTCCTGAAAACTGTTTGAAGTGGCTTCTATGCGGAAGGATGTTCTGTGCCATGACCAGCTATCTCGTCTGGGTTGTGCTCTCATTCTCAGTTGACTTTGTGCTGTTTTGGTGCATAGGATGGTCATTTATTGAAAAAAGACTCGTTTAATAGGTTCTTCACTCAAGGAGTCTGGGATAAATAAGTGTTTGCATCCAGGCAGAGAAATGGCAAGATTTACCCATTTTTCTGGGAAGACTGATACAAGAGTGCTTACCTGTGTATCCTCATGCATCTGTTGGCATGCTGAGTTGCAGGAAGTCAAGCAGCAGAAAGAAAATAAATTAGCAACCTGTTTCCCCACTCACAGGATCTTGTCAAATTTTGGTCTTTGAAGCCCTTGGGGATCCTGCAAGAGCAGCAGTAACTAAAATAGGAAGAAAGTTTGGATTCAGCCAAGGATGTGAACGCTCCCAGACAGGAAAAGTGCATGCGTGAGAACTGGATGTCATTTTGTGCTGGTTGTGGTTTATGTCCATCTGACGACAAGCCAGATTACTCATCCCTTGGCTACAGGGAGCCGCTTCTGAGACAGTAAGATGCCTTTTGAACCGTGTTAGAGTTGTCATGGTACTCTGCTCGCAGTAAAGGTACTGTGAAATTTCCACCATCTGTTGCCTCCTCCTCCTCCCCCTTTCAATCCTGTAGCGTTTTGCAGGGTATGTTGTGAGTGTGGTAGTTAAGAACTTCCCAGGTCCATTTTGCATATGTGCAGGCTTACAGTCATCTTTAGAAGTCTGAGTCTGTGTGGGAGGTTTTGACCAGGTACTTTTGAAAGATATATCGGTATTACTTGTCTGTCACTTCATTATTGGTGTGTGAATTTGTGATCTGGTCTTCATTCTTGTAAAGTCTCAAACTACAGATATATAGATACAGATAAACACACACACATCCCCCCTCCCCCACTGGATTTTGTGCCAGGAGAAAAGTAGAGAAAACCTATGCTGTGTGACTAGTTCTTGGTTTTGTGGCCTTGAGGTCAAGTTAAGCCCATTCTGTAGAGTAACTGATCTCAGCCCATCTCCTGCTAAGTCTTAGGTGCTGTTTGCCCACATATTTGGTAAATGCGGTGCGCGGCATGAAAGCGTAAGATGCTCACCTTGAACAAATTTGAAATTTTCAGATTAGGAATATATGGTTAAAAATGTATACTCTTGTTCACAGATGTCAAAGTTTGTTTTTTATAGGATTCTAAATAGACCTCTTTATGATGATCCATGAGAAAATCAAGAGTTTGAGCTCCTTGATGCATCACACAACATTTCTTTGGCAAAACTGGGTATCTTTTTTGGAATTGGAAATGAAGGCCTGGATTCCACAAAGCTTCCAGCTCAGAAATCAGTACTTTGAGGCATGGGCTGATTTATTTTTCTTCTTTCTGCTAAACCCTTCTTTTCTCTCCTCCACAGGAATTCATCTCTGCTAGTTTGTGGTCCAGCATTTTGCCAAGTTGATGGTAGTCTTGGAAGATGAGAGTGTATTTATCACATTACAAGTGTACAGTTCCTGTAGCAAGTATTTGAGACACAGTGGACATGCTTGAGGTGATTTGTCTCTTCAGTGAGGTGCTGCCCCTGCCATGAGGCCACAGTGTGAAGCCAAACGTTTCATTGCAGTGGGAAGATGCTGAGGTTGCAGGTGCACTGTAGCTTTGGTGTGCTGCTTCAGGGTGACAACACTGGTATAATCTTTGCAGGAATCAAATATGTTTGGTTCTTCCTCAACCTTCTGAACCCATATTTTCATGGGTTCAGAAGGTTGAGGAGGAATCAAAAGTAAAATATGTAGAATATCTTTAGCTTTCTACTGCTGGGAATAGAGGGTTGAGGGGAATTTTACACAGTTAGCTGAATTGCCTCAGAGATTAATTGGGTTTGAGTGTTTGTTCTGTATGCTTACCTAGGTTTAGGTTTGTTTTATCTTTTTTTTTTAAAGTAAAATGTTTCATCATTATTTTGTAATTAAACACTAATAGTGGATTATTTATAAGGATTACTGCAAGAGAGATTTTTTGGTGAAGAAATGTTGCTGTAACATCAGGTAAACTCTGCAATGCTGTTCAATCTGCTTCTCTTGCTACACAAAAAAATGTGAATCTTACACTGTCTGTATGACAGATTTATTAGTAAATAGAGATAAAATTCAGCTGCTCCAATTTCAATTATATAAATTTACTTTCCAAGTACAGAATTTTCTCTTTTTATGAGCATAAGAAATAGTTAACATTATTTAATAGTGTTTGTAGTTTTATGTTTATCAATATTTAATTTACTATTGAATTTAATATTTATTACTATTATAAATATGGTTTAATATTTATTATTCAGCTGCTGTAATTTTGGCTCCAATGTATAATTAATCTGTAATTACATCACTGTCTGAAGCAAAACCAGGATATAGTGCTACATGAAATGAAAGTGTTTCATGTAGCACTATCTTAGAAACTGTGTGTCTAAAGTTGTCCTTTTCCCTGAATATCTGGAAACTACCTGGACTACAGACATTTATGTAGCTGGATAATTCAGTGTTTCAGTTGATAATTTCAGCTTTTCCTCGCTATGGCTATCTCTGAACTCTCTGTAGGCATCAGTTTCCCTGAAATTTTTAGAGATGTCAGTACCTTTTCCCCTCTCTCTGCCCTGTTTGGAACTGGCCTTGATTCAGACCAGGACCCCTGGTTAGACATTGGACAAAATGTGCAGCCTCCTTGCTGCAGAGAAACAAGCTCAAGCTATCCTTAGGAAGAATACACTGGAAACTTTGGTTGACCCTTCCCAGATTCATCTGTCGTGGAGACATTCATGAAACTGAAGGGTAGGATATTCAGACTTGTGAAACAAATAGGTTTTTGCATGCATGACATGCTACTCTAAATCCCACAGGCAATAGCTCAAGTGAGGTATTGTAGGATGCGAGAAGGAGCCTCCATATGTTTGGTTTCAGTTGTGCATGTTGTTATTTTACAGAAGGGAAAAATCCAAACCCAAATTTTCTAAGTTTTGGGTTTCAGGATAAGCCAGAATTTTCTGTGTGGAGAGTCACACACCTTCTGTCTACTTAATGATAAAGGTTTTTTGGTTTGTTTTGAGGTGATTTGTTTGAGGGCATTTTTTTTTTTCAAAATTATTAAGGGTTTTTCCTGGTTTTTATGTTTCACATGTTAACAAGTCTGTAGTCTATAAATATTTAGTAAGTCTATAAATATTTCAAGGTGCGTTTTCAAGGTTATAGCAGGTTTAAAAAAAAGCTAAAAATCCCATTTTTGTAGTATTCTCTCTCATTTCCCAAAACATCCTACCACTGCAAAAATGGGAATATTTAGTGTTCTATTTTAATCATCTAAACAGGATTTAACAACTATAAACTGAATATTTTTCTTCCCATGTTTTTAGCAGCATGACAGATCTCCTCATTTTAGCAATATCTGTCAAAATAATTCCAATGCAAAACCTGAATATAACTAAGAGAAGCTTGTAAGAATAAAAGGCAAAGGAAGTTTACTTAGCCCAGTGCCATTTTTACACCTCTGACTTTAGTGGTCAACTTGCCCTACACACACAGAGTTGCATATACCAGCACCATTTCAGTGCTGTTTACTGTGATAAGGTCCCCCCTTTCTGACAGAAGGTGAATTTTCTCTATCAAACTGCTTGTGATAGTCATTTTCAGTGCCCTTCAACATGCTGGTAATGTGGTACAAGGTCACTTTGAAAAGCAGCCTATAATCACAATTCTTCAAAAAAAATCTAACTCAAGAAATACAACATTACAATGTTATTAGCCATAACAGCTGTAAGCAAAAGAAAAGGAAGAAACCAGTGATAATTCTTGAATTTCAGTGTGCATGTATGTGTCTTCATACACTTACCTATGACATTTTAAATTGTGTATTCGTGTACCAAGTGTGTATCTCTGTAATGCTCTTGTGCTTGGTGCTCACGGCAAGTACAAAATAAGTAGCCTTTATAAGATACTTTTGTCAAAAGCGAAGTAGAAGTCCATGAAGTTTTGAAGTACCTTGCTTTTGTTTTCAACGAAAATGTATGGTTAGTAAGCAAGGATTATCTAGGATATGTTATCTAGTGTAAGTTAGTTTGTTACCCCCACACTGATTGGTCTGGGTATCTGAAACCGAAACGTCTTAACCCTTGTAGCCATCTCCATTTCCAATTTACTCATGGGTTTTTTGTCTGCTTGGTGTTTGTATGAAGTGCCCTATGTCTATGAGTCGTGAAATAAGCAGTGAGAACTACAGAATAAAAATGTACACCTTCAAAGTGCATACATGTTAATTTTCTTCAAGGGTATTTTTGACAAGCGTAGATTTGTTGAGACATTTGTGTGGGAGTGTTCACCTCAGTGTTGCTTTTCTCCACACATGAAAATAAACCACAGACTTTTAAATATCCTGAGAAAAATTTCTTCAAAGACAGATCAAAGGTCTTTACTAATGTCTGAGGAAGCTGCCTCTCTTGTGAACTCATGTCTATGGAGAGCTGGTTAAGACAATCAAGATCATTATTCCATTCATTTGATTATTTGCAGCCTGCTCTGAGAGGAGGTGCCTTGTTTGGAGGAGGCGGAGGTGGGGGAATCTGCAGATGCTCCTAATTTTACCAAGAAAGTCATGAATAAAATAACTTTTTAAACCAACTGTGTTTGCTTTTCCCCCACTGTGCTCTGAGGGTTGCTCTGCTTCAAACAATCATCTTAAACAGTGCATGTACAAGAGTTTTGTGTAAGAATGAGTCAATTGACTTTTTTTTTTAATCAATTTTATCTGCTTTTGTGGCTATTGCGTTCAGTGAAATGTCCAGGTATGACTTTCACATCACAGAAATGTTACATCTTTGTTTGCTTGTTTCTTTTTGTTTCATTTCTGTTTGTTTGTTTTGGGGTTTGGTTTTTTGCTTCTTGGTTTGATTTTTCCAAAAATCTCTTTCTATCTCCTTTTACATCAAAACAACACAGAACACATATGAGCTAAGCTTTGAAAGTTTGTGAACTTCTCCCTAAGCTGGAATCCCCCACCTTTAGACAGCATTCAGGAAAATAAATTGATTTTTATTCTTTGAGGCCTGGGTTTTCTTTCTTATCTATTTCTTATGTCTGTTTGCTTCATGAACAGCATCTTTTATCATTCAGACCAATTTTTATAGGCTCTCTGATAGTAGAGAGCTCTTAACTCTTAGGAGCTGTTGAGAATAGTGTTTTTCTTTTGAAACATTTTACTGGTTTTGTCATGCTGCCACAAAGCATTTTTGGGTGCTAGGTAGGACTTCAGGCTTCTATCTAGACCTAGGATTTCCAAGTTGGTGGGTTAGGGATTTTTGTTAGTTGTTGGTTTAAGCCAAACATTTTTAATACCCGGTCCATCAATGACTGTGTTCTACTGCTACCTAGAAATTGGCCAAGAATATTTTATTGGTTTATCTGATCATAAATGAAATATGAAAATTTTTGTAGATGTTAGGATTTTCTCTTAGCTGTGGACTGGATTTTTCTTGTATATCCTAAAGTTTTGATCTTCGTTATATTCTGTGATTTGGTACTTTGGAGCAATACCAAGGTTTTCTTTGTAGTCTGTAATACAAAACCAGTGTGACATTGTTTTTATTTTCTCCTTGCTTGCTTTTCTCTTTCGTGACAATACCTCAGTATGTAACAGCAGGCTAACACCTTTTTGTGTGACTGGGATAATGCTTAGCTGTGCAAAAAATTGTCTCTGGCATTTTCCTCTTCCAGCTGCAGCTACAAAATAACAACGCATGCATGGCTGTGGAAGATTCCTCAACTCGTTCTCCATGCTTACATCCTCTATATTTAATATTCAAGAGGAAAATTTGGATAAATATCCAAAATATTTTTCCCAGGAGTATATCTTTCTTAGATCTCCAGTCCTCTCACTTTTCTACGCAGGTTACACCTCATTGTGTATGGAACATAGAGGGTTTAGGTTTGGGGATTTGGTGAGGGAAGGGATGAGTGGCGGGAGTTCCCTCCTCACCTCTGAGCCAGGAGTGCTGACTGGCACTGCCCTGTATCCTGCTTATGCAGCTCCATATATGCTGCCATGGGACTCTCGTGATGCCTGTGGACAAATTGCAGGATTTTGGTGAGAGTGCCCTGGGATCACAAGGTGATCCTAAGAAGTTTTGAAAACATTTGTTCCTAGGCTTTGGTGGAAGTGGAAGTAAGTCTTGTGTTGGTCTTTCAAATCAAAACTCCTTTTTGTGACAAGAATGTGTATTTCTGCTTTTTGTTGTTTTGGAGTATTTTTCTTTTGTTTTCTCTGTCTTCTTTTATTCTTTCTTTTTGTTCTTATTAACCTCTAGTTCTACCTGTTGATCTTATGGCAGCAGGATATTTTAAATTATCTACTGCATGTTCACCTCCCCACAAATGAACACACAGGAAATGTAAACTTCCTTGTAGATTCTCAAGTCAGCTTTGTAGTTTGTTTTTGTTTTTTAAAGATTTTTTATTTTTTCATTAAAATTGATTATTGCCTTTAATAATTGAAAATAAAATTACAGTGATGGCTTATATTTTTCTATATTGTTCATATTAATTAGCGACTGTGCCTATATGTGTCTGCCAGGAAAATGTGAAAAGCACAGAATTTGAAAAGAAACTGTACACAGTGAAATTAATTTCTGTATGTTTTCACATTACATATTTTACTAGCCATGACACTCATTATTTATTATAATGCCTTGCAGTATTCCCATAGGAATATGCCCTGCTCTGATGACGCAACTTTGGAAAATGCAATAAAAGCACACTGGAAACCTCAGCTTTCTAATAGGAAGTTTCTTGTAAGCAGTGAAATTAAAATGCCTCCTCCCCATAAAAAGGAAGTAGGACGGAGGTCAATGAGCCAGGTAAATGTCCCTCCTCTCTGTCACTAGCTGTGCTTCCTTCTTCTTTTTTCCCCCATGCTGGAAGTTTGGTCTTTAGGCCATCACCTGTGTTTTAGCATAGGGCAGGTAGAGAAAACCCGTATCCTCCTTTCATTTCTGCGTAAGGACCCCACTGTTTTGCCACACGAGGTTCACGTGAAAAGGTAAAAGTTGCTGATTTGTGACTGCAGCTGTGCCTTCATCCTGCTTTTGATGATACTGTAGCTGAGTCCTTGGGGAAGGGCAAGGCGTGTGTTGTAGAGCAGGTACTGTTGTTTGTTCCTGTCTTTATTTTTCCACTTGCTCAAATAAAATGTGTCTCTGGCTAGCTGCTAGCCCAGTGGCTAGTAAGAGTGGAGGAAACATCTTGCAGATCTAAATGAGAGTATCTATGACTATTTTGCAAGAGTCTGATGTTCAGAGAGGTCTGAAGGGAACACCAAGGTCTTGATGCCTTCTTCCTAATCCCCACCCCTCTAAAAGCCACTCTGGAAAGCCCACTTGCAAAACCTGTTTATCCTTGTGGAAGAATGGTACGTAAAATGAAAGCAGAATCTTTGTATTGCCCAGCTTAACTGCTTGGCACCAGTTATCCTACATTTTGGTGCAGCTTTGGTACGTGTGTGTTGGTGCTGGAGACGTGCAGAAAGCTTGTCCACCTGCCCCTGGTGGCCAATGACAAACAGTGTGAAACTAGGCAGGAGCAAGGTGGAACCCTGCGGACACAGCAGGGACCCTCCCGCTGTCTGTGTTCAGCCCTCCAGTTACAATGGGAGCTCTGGGGAAGGAGCTGCTGCCTGAGCAGCAGTTACCATAAGCAGGGGGATCTGCCAGGAGAGCCCTGTTGAAATTGCTTTTTTGGTCTTGGTGGCAATTATATTACGTTTCTACTGGTGTTTTCCTGACAGCTGAGGAAAAGTCTACAGTTTTTTAGGTGTGGTTAGGAGGGCATGAACAGGTGACTCCAAATGTTTGCGTTTAACGTGCAAGTCCTTCCTAGTGAAACAATGAGTCATACCCTGCAGGCACAGATCCGTAGCTTGCTGCTTGGCAAGACTTCACCAAAATTATTTAACAGAAGCTAATATTTAGCTCCTGAGAGCACCAGGCCTCTTCTGCACATAAATAATGCTAATTTGTTACACATTAAACCAGTGGGATAATGCCAACTCTGACAGTGCCTGTGCACCTCATCGTCTGAACATAGACATCTCTTCTATAGTACGTATACATAATATGGAAAAGATACTGACTTATAAGAAACTTGTGACTTGTAAGTTTGTTTGTGATCATTTGCTTAGCATGAAAGAAAGAAGATAAATTCTGAAGTGGTCATCCCTTCCCCCTTTTGATTACTGGATGGTTGTAAAGGAATCATTTTAATGCACAGGAGATGTGTGTATTTGTGATCATGTATTCCCATGCATTAATAGTATTTATGTTCTTTCTCTAAGAGGATAATTTTTCTTAGTGCTCTGTTCAAATCAGTTCTGTTTGAGTGAATAAGTATTTAGAAAGTATTAACAGTAGAGTGGATTTACCTTGATTATGATGATACACAGCCTTGAATAGCTAGATGTTCCTGTATATGCAAGCAGTTCTATTTGAGGAACAATCACAGATCCTAATACTTCTCTGACACCAAAATTTAAGTTAAATTTCCAGAGGTAAAATAAAGGTAATGCTTTTAAATGAAAGGCCAGAGAATCTGTCCTGTATCATTTAATATCAAATACCCAGTAAACATCAGAGTGCACATGGTGGGATTCTTTCTTTGTGCTGATAGGCCCAATAAAGTCTGTGGGGCTGCATGTGCAAGATTGGATTACAAGGTTAGGGACCGTATTTTGTGACTCTTACTGCTCGTATAACTCTGAGTACATGTATTTTCCTTTAAGTGTAGTCTGGACAGTCTCAAAATGTAGCATTTTAAAGGTCTCTTGTTAACACAAGCATATTTATTAATTAAAGGAACAAGTGTAAAAACAGTAAGATGTTTGATTTAAGTTTTGGTTATTTTGTTGTCATAGAGCCTCAAAAAAAGAAGACAACTAGGAAAAAAAACCCAACAAAACACACACACCCAATTCCCCCACATGAACCAAAGACCAAAGAAAAATCCCACCAAAGAACCACCACCCCCCCCCCAAAAAAAACCTAACTCCAAAAAAAACCCACAAACCCTTAACAACCACCAAACCATAGAATTTACTGGAATAAGAGAGGGGAAGGTATATTCATAACTGAGAAGTAAAACTAACTGTCTGGTTTGATTTTTAGGGATAGAATTGAAGGAAAAAATGCAGAAGAAATGCGTATGTATTATAAATATGCTGTAGATTGTGGCTTTTAACACTAGCCTTAATAGTGTCAGGAATACTGTTCATCATCATTTTCTGTTTTCGCATGAGCTTAAGACAAATTATGTAGGTTTATCCTCAGAGCATTTGCATAGTGAGATTGTTTAGGTCATAGTTTCAGCTTCGTGCAAATTAGAGCTGCGGAAATGTACCCATGTCTTTAACGTTAGTGATTTGTTTAAAATGTATGTGGTGACAGACAAAGGCTTCAACAGTAAATACTAGTGCTTCTTGTTTCAGGAAATAGAATTAAATTGGAATAAGTTGCTCTCCTATGTGTTAAGTAAAATCCAGGTTTTTTGGGATAAAATGAAGGCAGCCTTTTGCTAATGTACGTTCTAGATTTAGTTTTGATTTATTCGAACATGATATATACAGCTTCTTAATGTCCTGCTAGGTCCTAGACAGGGTTCCTAAATGCCGCTGAAAAAATTGATGACAGTGATCATTCAGAAACCTGATCATCTTTATCTTACTGCATCTGCATTGTGTCTTTCGAAATGAAGTTGTTGCTAAGGAGATGTTGCAATGCACTGCATTTCTTTGGGATCTGAACCAAAGTGATGAAACCTTATTGCAAATTCTTGTTCTTATGGTGTTCTTCGAATGTCTTTTAAGCCAGTGTTATCCCAGCTGATGTCCTTTATGTTCTGTGATCAACAGAGTTTGTCAGAGATGTGGAGCTTTAAGATACAATTCAATTTAGCAAGCAGAACTTGATCCTAAATGATTACTATTGTTCAGGGCCTGTAAAAATAGTTTGGAGGCTTAGTCACTACTACAGTAATAAATGTAGTGAGCAAGCTTTGAAAAAATATTAAGACCAGCATCCCATGAAGCTGTACAGGCCACCTGTGCAAGATGTAACCCTGTGGAGATACAAGGTTGCCTTCCCAAAGGGCAAGTACGACACTTGCAAGGCACAGCTTTGTCAAATTTGCAGCTGCATGGTTAGGCATGGACCCTGGTCATCTGCTCCCCAGCCTGGCAGGTCCTGCAAAGGCAGCATTTGGCCACTGTCCAGCTGCTGGAGCAGTGGTGTTTGCCAGCGCTGCTCCAAGGGGTCCCACGTGTCCCTGCTGTGCTCCTCGCCCCAGCTGCTTCCAGGTTTGCTGCTGTGCCCACAGAGCTCCTCTGTACCTGCTGAGCTTGGCGCTGGGGACAGCAGGGTGGCCTGGGAGGATGAAGAGGCAGAAGGGAGGGAGGAAAGAAGCTCTTGAGAAAACACATATGACAGTTTTGAGGAAGTGGCCATGTCACCAATGTTGGAGTGTCATCGTTGTCTCGGGGAAGTTGTGCATGCAGGGTGAACTGGACAGAGCATCTGGAAGGCTGTGAATAACTCTGTGCCCTATTGTGGGACACAAATAGAGCTGGTATGTATTTATATATGTAAAATTACCTGTCTCAAAAACTGTCTAGGCATACGTGTGTGCAAACTCACTCCACTGTGAGGAAGAATTGTAAGGGCTGACACCATGATACCTGGTAAAAAAGGATGACTCTGTGTCCAGAATCAGATCTCTTAATATAAATGCTTGTGCCGGAAGGTTTTCACACTGCTTTGCATATATATCTAGCCTATCTGGCTGTAGGCAGTGAAGGGGGATGGAGTTCAGAGGGCACTTCCACAATTCCAAAGGTGGATTCCCACTTTGGAGAAGCCCTGATTTCTCCATGAGATGTAGCAGCAGGTTGGTTGGTTAAGTACCTAAACTCTGAAGTATTAAAGCCTCTTTCCTTCCCTGTTGTGCACTCTTCCTTCTCAAAGGAATCAGTGTTGTTTCTCAGAAATCTTGAGCTTCCTGTTCAGTGCAACATACCAGAGTTTGCCTTGCTTAAGAATTGAGTGTCAGAATTGTAGCATGAAAACTGTGAAAATAGGTGGCTTATCAGCCTGTTTAATTAGGTACTTCTCTCTCTAAGAAAAAGTCCTGAGGCAGTTATTAGCAACTGATACTCAGCAAAGAGGGCTTGTGGAGGATTCCTTGTCATCGTTCTGGGAGTACTTCAACTTAGTCTACAGCAATGCTCAGAAACCAGAGAGCTTTAACACAGTACATAAGCTAAACCAGAAGGCATCATTATGCCTTTGTGCAAACATATTTTGGGTATGGGATGCAGTTGATTCCCTATCTTCATAAAATGTGAAGTAGCACCAGACTACCTATGCTCTAGTCTCCTGGGACAAGCAGATCATGACTGCTCAAATAGGAAAGAAAATGTGTAAGACACATGTGATTTAGGACTCAGATATGCTGAGTGCTATACATGAAATAAATGGAAACACTTATTTGCTCATAGCATGATGGTGGGGGACACTCAGTGGGTCTGTTTGCCACAGAATTGAAACAAAGTGAAGTATTTTGATGTCCAGCATGTAGCTAAACCTCTGAGGTGAGTGCCACAGGATACAGCTGAGGCCAGAGATGTCAGTGCTTTCAGTGAGGAAATTCACAGAGGAACAGTTTAGTTGTGGTAGTTCAGAAGGATGTTCTGAAGGTAGCTGAAATCCTTAAGTGGCAGCTGAAGGCATGCTAGGAGAAGGATCACTCCCATTGCTGTCTTTCTGCAAACATCTGCTTTTGGCCACTGTCAGAAAGGTTTTTGAACTAGATCAGCCTCTGGCTTTCCTGATGAATTTTTCCTGTAGCACAGGTGACTATTAGTTCTCCAGTACCTTTTAAAGCTAGGTAGTGAAATACATTTTGTAGCAATCCACTAATTATTTGCACTAGGGAGTCAGGCCAACTTTGCCCATACAACACTTTATACATTAGGAGTTAACTGCTGTCATGAGTCGTTATTTCCATTGAGAAGAGTGATTCATCTTTCCATGAGCAGTCAACAGATCTCTCAGTGGGAATGAAGTTTTAGCTCATGTCACCATTCTGTAGGAGAAAATACACATGAGAACAGGACATTGTGTTTGGATACATGTGTTTTCTATTGAACTGGGTTGTCTAAGAACTTTTGTCTCAAGTGTTTTGAGCAAATTTAGTTTTTATTTATCCGTGATTAGCTTCAGAATGGTAGTTGTGGAGGAGAAGGCTTGCTCTTACGGGCAGTGTAGCCTCTCAAATGTGCCTCAGTCCTGATTAGAAAAACCAGCTTTTAGCTGCTATAATGGCTACTGAGGATGGTTTTCCAATCAATATTTCACCTGATATACATTTCTGCTGTATTCCTTTCATCTGTTTGGTGGAAATTTGCCTTTCTTTTCTTTTACTGCTCATCAGAATGGTCTATTAGAGATGTTACTTACATTGGAAAAGCCTCTTGGGCAAGAGCTATCCATACTAGATATGCCCTCTGCACTACTGTAACTGTGAAAATTTGCAAAGAATAACCATCTAGAGAACACAACTTCAGGATCTGTAAATCCAGCGTATCACAAGTTACCTTGCACTTCATTTGTGTCCCTGTGTTGAAATTTTTGTTTTTATTTTTTGCTTCAGCTGTCTTTTTAATATTCAATATACAAACTTAGTAGGGGAGTTGGATGGAATTTGAAAAAATCTGAAGTTCAAATGTCACTGTTTTACAAAGAGGATAAATATGGTACTGAACAACATCTGTATTAAGTTGGGGTAACAGTGTACCTATTTTCAAGTATTGTATTTCTTGTGAAGAGATATCTGTGAAGGTTAAATCAACGGGCAGCTTTTTGAGAGGGCTTTGAAACTGTGCACCATGACAGGATACAGGACTTTGATCTATTTAGTTTTGAGAACTAAATTTTGGCACAGTATTTGTCCCAAATCCTAGTCTTCAGGAGTCAGAACGTTGACATCCTTAAAATGATTTTCACAGCGCAAGCCAAGTGCAGGAGAATCACTCTTCCAAGTGCAGGGTCCTAAGCTTTGTGCAACCACAGATGTGATGGCTGTCAGAGGAACATTGTGAGAATGTTATCAATAATTTTTTTCTTTTGGTGCTTCCTGCAACACACTATGGTTCAGGCAGTGATTGTGGTAAGAGGCTTTTAAATTGATGTAAAGACCAAGTTGATTTGACATGTTTTTTTACCAAGTGTTTATTAGTTGAAATAATCTTGGGTGTTTTTTGGCATAGTTTATGTTTGAGTGGGAAATTGAATCATTGTCAGAAGTCTGTGTATATTTGAGCATGTTAAGCTGAAGTTACCAAATGGAACTGTGGGAGGCTTTTGGCTTGTGTTTAATGAGTATAAACCAAAGCTCCTACCTTGCTGCCTCAAGAGCCACAAAAATGTTAATAGAAGTCAGAGATGCAAGAAAAAAAATCTATTCCATATAGCCCGTCTACTTGCCAGTACTAGCTTTTTCCTTGGATTACTTTCCACTATTTTGTTCCATCTAGTTTAAGGTATTACAAGGGATGAGACTTCCTCTGCATTCCTGTGGAAATTATTTTGCAGTCTTCATAAGACTGTGATTTTTTTCCCCCCTTATTTATATTTCCCGGTTCTTATATTTTCCGAGCAGAATCTGCACCAAAACTGTCAGGGGTTGCTTTCCTGTTAGTTTTGGCAAAATCATTCAGTCTTCCTTCTTGCTCCTTGTCTGCTTTTTGTTCAAGTGAATGAACCAGTGGACATTCACATGCCTCAAACTACAAGTCTTTCAGGATAGGTGATACTTTGCTGAAGGCTGCTGTGAGCATTTTAAATCAACCTGCATGTATCAGGTAAAGCAGCTGGAGCTCTTAGAGTTTCTTTTACTGCATTTTCTTTTGTGTCTCTCTGACTGGTTTTTCACACAAAGCCTTCCTAGCTGGTTTCCCATATTCTCCTCTCTTCTACCCCCTCCCCTTTAACACCAGAGTACTTCTGCATAAGCCTCACAATAGGCTTATGGAATGGCCAGTTACAGGCACTTAAAGCTAGACTAAGATGAAATCAACGATTCATCAGTAAGCAAAAGCTAAAATTAATCATGTAACCTGCCTGTAAGATTGGGCAGTTTTTCCCCATTTCATCCAAGATAATTTGTCCCTAGAAAACATGTTGCTTGTATTTGGACTGTTAGTTCCCCAAGACAAATTAATTTGAATTGTTGTATGGGTCTCCAGGAACATGTGAGCTTTTGCAATTGTTTCAAACACCGAAATATTTCTGGTCTATTATAATTTAATTGGTTCTCTCTATTTTATCTTTTAATTATGTATAATAAAATTAAATACATATTTACTCTAATTATTGTGACTAAATTCATCAGGAGCTGTCGTGATAGGACAAAGAAAACACTCATTTGAATGTTATTTGCTTCATAAGCATTTGTTCATTTAATTCATGAGCCATGTGAAGTGATTGGAAATTGCTTACTTTTCCATTCTTTGTGTTTTTCTTGGTTTGGTGAGCTAATTTCTTGTGTGTTGACTTGCTTCTCAGCTTTTAACTTGAGCTATTGTACACAATAAGGTGCACAGTGGCAGCTGCTTCTTGAACAGTTGCCATTTGGAAGGAAGCATGGAGATTGTCCTGCAGGCCTGCACGCACATGTAGAACATGCATTACATGTGGGTACACCCTGCCTCAGGTGGGAACAGAAGCTGCCAAAGGCATACCGAGACTTTTGTAACACAGAATCAGTTTTGTGAAAGATTTGGTTTTAAATCTTTTTCTCCCCCCAAGTCGAGTTTGTAAATGCTTTCTTAAGTCTGTTGTACATTCTGAAGTGTTTCACAGTCTGATAACAGATGAGCTAAGTTGCTTGCTGCCAAAACCATGCAAAGTGTGAGCAGTATGGAGCCTAGGGAGGAATGCTGGTCTTTTAAAACTATGCCAGCCTTAATATTGTAACTGAATTATTGTTTAAATCACAAAGTCATCACAGTATTCTTGGAAGAAGTTGCAAACTAGGATCGCTGTATGTAGAGGGGGAAGATGTGTGGAACACTTGTAAACAGTGAAAAAGGAAAGTAAGAAGCTGTGGATATCTCTCTTGTCAGGATATTTGTGCTCCATGATCACAGTCTCTCACCAATCTCATAGCTGAGCATTTTTAACACATACTCTGCACTCCTAGCTGCTGTTCTCTCAGAGCCTTTTCTGATGCCTGAATTGGAGAGATTGTGGTGTGGTGTAGAGCTGTTCTCATCTCCACCACAGCTCTTACACAATGTGTGGAAAAGCAACAAAGCAAAGAAACTTGGGTTTGGTGACATGGTAAGTTTGTGTCATCTTAAAGCTGCTCAGAGGGAAGCCCTGGCCAGTGCAGTTCAGGAAACTGATAGCAAGTAAATTTACACCAGGAGTGGAACTTAAACATAATTAAACACATTGACTTTTATACAAGTAAAGCTTGTATGCCAGATACTGTTAAGCCTGTGTCTTTGTGGCTCTGTCTGCCCTCCCACAGCCTGTATAACACGGGTGCAGATTTTGGCTTGTTTTTGGATTTAAAAGGTTTCTGACAGTCAGCCTGACCTGAGACAGCTACTTTTAAAACATCAGGAGGTTTTGTGAGGGTATTGGGGATGGAAGTTTGTTGTGTAACCCTATGACTAGTTCTGTGCAAATTCAGAGTACTCTTTGCTGCTTATACAATTTTAGTGCAGCTTTATTGGTACTACTGAGCAAATGGACAGTTTTATTTGCTGAGAGTCAGCCAAGTGGCTGTCTGTGGGAGAATGCTGATAAACCTGACTATTTTAAACCTGGGTGTCTCTCTGCTGTTTTTCGAACACAGTATTTGTCTTTCTTCTGTATATATCATGTTGTCTTGCCTCTCCATCCCTGGCTGCCACAGAGGTGGTAACACTTCTTAAGTTCTCATCCCTCTTCATGATCTTGCTCATTTTTGCTTGTCTGGAAAGCTCAGTCTTTTACTTCCCTCTGTTAAACCCTTTGAGACCATTCAGCACCCTGAAAAGTCATTATTCTTCCAGTGTTCCTGCAAGACTTCAGTGTCTGTTTTGGTGAGGCAGTTAAGGAGTTAAAGGCTTGTGGAGTTTCAAAGAAATGCGGGACAGCTGTTGTAAAGTATTGCTACAAATCCTAGCTGACCTCATTCTTGTCAGACAACAGTGATAATATCCAAAACCGGGTGCAAGACAGGAAGTGTTTCGGGAAGGTGTGTGTTTCATGCAAAGACATCAGAAATGTGCTTTCTCCCAGGGCCACTTACTGTAAGATCCATATTAATTTAAATGAAACAGTGAAATTCCAGGATATGTTTACAGAAGCATTGTTTCAGTCCAGAAAAAAACATTGCTTGTTGCTCTAATGTACAAATGGCAAAGGCAGGTGTTGTAACCACTGTATGTATTTAATATAATGATATTGCTGGCTATATGAACCTGCTTTTTAAACATATTGGGGCATCACATGATTTTTGGTAGTTTTGTTTACTATTTTAAGGGGTATCTTTGACTTGAAAAAGTGGTAAAGGAGGAATACAAATCTACTTACATATTTAAGCTCAAAGACTGATTTATCTAATGTGCTTTTCACTAATTCAATCAACTAAATTTCTTGGTACACAGAACAAAATCTCATTTTCCCCCTAATGCATTCTCTGACTTAGAGTTTAAAAGAATTGGCTTTTGAAAGATTTAACATTTTTCACTAGTCAAGCTACCAAGTTATCTGCAAAAAGCATCCTGTGTATATAGGTTCTTATTATTTTCATTGTACTTAAAAGTTCAGACATGAGAGAGCTTGTATTTTATTTATATTTTTCAGAAGTACCCACATAAAAGCATGCAAATAAAAATAATTCCTACCAGTTCAGAATTCTTCTGCTGATAGTTAGGGATATTTCCCCTAAATTTCCTCTTAGTTGTCTCCAGAACTGTGCCTCTTATTGTAGGAATCTGCAGTAAAAAAGCAAACATAAGTGATTATTTTTTTAACAAGCCTAAGTAAATATTGTTTGAGAGATTTTTTCTTTAGATTGCAGAGGTTTATATTTCAGCATTATCTTGATAATTTTTTATAAAATAATTTATTAAGAGTTAGACTAGATAAAATAAACATTCTACCATTTAAAAAGTTGCACATGAATAATAGGATTAACCAAAACGAAGTCTAGCAGATGCCAGTGGGGATATTAAAATAAAGCACTGCTATTTAGCCTCTGCTCTTTGTTTCATTTAAAAACTTGTTTCTTCTGCACTTTTTTCTATATTCTTCTATAGTTTAAAAAATGTTCATTTGTGTTGGTAGGGAGTGAACAAATTCTAGCCGCTGGAAATCATGTAGTAATTTCCTCTTTGCAAATATGCCTGCTTGTGAAGCTGGGTCACTGACCTTGAAGGGCCCTTTGAAAAGTGTAGCTCATAGCCAGGGATCATGGGGATGCTGATTGGTATAATAGCAGAGGTTGGGCTTTTTTATAGAGATGTGACCTAAAACCTCAGGTGAGGAGCATGAAGTGATAAAGGCAGGCTAGTGGATGGAAGAGCTGAGTGCAACCAAACTACACGCTGAGGAATGAAACAAGTATGATCTGTGTTTTTAGAAGGTGATCTAAGGATGTAACAGAAAAGAAAGGGAAGGAAAATAGGATTATTGGGATACAGGGAGACATATTTTTTATTTGCTGGTATCGACTCATTTGATATACACACACAGTTGTTTCAAACTGAATTATATTTTAGATTTGTCTGCTGTTCCTGGAAGTTATTGCCAAGAGTGAAAAACCGCATAATACATTTCTAGTATTAAACCATCTATTACTGATGGGTAATGACAGAGTAGAGGGAGAAGGCACCAGTTAGTCTGGGTTAGCTCATGTGCTCTGGGTAACTCTTTCTTGAACACTTAGATTTCTAAAGTTCTACTAGGCTATGTTGATTTCCCACTGCTTTTTGGAGGTGATGAATAGTCTCCATGCCAATGTCAGGCAATCTCAAGTATTCCCATGACTGTCTGCCTCAAAGTTTTTCAGGTAATGTGCCTTTTGATCTCTTTTCTATTGGCTATTTTAATAAGATAATAAATACCAGAAAGACTGCAGTAGCACCTTTTAACAAAAGAAACATGTTTGAGTTTTTAAAATTACAGATGCCCTGTGTTGTCACTTACATTTTATTTATCTTTGCTTTTAAGTGCTAGAGGCACAAAATTTTGGATCTGTAGTGGCTTTCTTGTTGAAATTCTGAGTTTTTGATAGTGAAGCAGGGAATTCATTCTCAAAGTCAAAAGGGTGAAAGTTTTTGTAATTACCAAACAGTTACAGATTCAGACACAGGAGGGAGATAAAACCAGAATTCTGTTTTACTAATTGTTGGTTAAAACAAAAAACTTTCGTGAGATGCAGTGTAAATATTCACCTTACAAAATTATCTTGCAATGCAAGATATGAGAAATTATGTCAGTCCATCAATCTGTCTCCTTGGCTTTTCAAGGAGATCTACCACAAGGAACTTAAATAACATGTTTTCTTGTAACAGTGATGTAAAAAATATGTTATTTAAGGTTTTTTTTTTTTGTTTGTTTTGTATTTTTCTTCAAAGTGTATTGGGTTGGTTTTTACCAATAAATGTGGATTTTGTTTCTGTTCAGTCCATAATTTCAGCCAGTTCTGTGACTGTCCATTTTTGATCTCAGTATATTCTGATCTTTCTCCTGCATCTTTAGACATGCAGCTGAAGCATTTACCTCCTTGTCAAATGTATAGAAGAATTTGGCACTTGTCTTGGTATTCTGAAAGAAACTAAAACCAGGCTGTTGTGATTGTCCTCATCAAAGGCTCTTCCATGGTACACGCAGAACATCAAGGAATATAGTGTCTTACTGCTTAGAAAGCTCTGTTTAAAAATCCGCAGATTTGTTGGTGAAAAAAGTAGGATTTCTGAATTGATTTGGTGGTTTTTTTAAAAAATCCAAGCAATTGAGATTTTTTGTTAAAGTAATATTTTAACCTTCGTGCTATTGAGCTTTTTAAGTTGGATAATTGAGATAAGGCTTGGCATAGATGAGTTAAAGGTGTCTATTTTCTGAGTAGTTACCTGTGAAACATAGAAATGCTCAAAATCACAGCACCGTGCTCCTATGAATTAATAACCGAAAGGAAATATTAAAGTATTCATAGGGTGCATGAAGGTCCTGATAATGGCAAGGGTAGGTAGTGTTTCCAAAGAGCAAGACTGTAGTTTAGACATGCCGTCCTTGAATGAATGAGATAAAATACCTAAATCATTGCACTATTGTCACCTCTCTCCACACTTACAGCCCATTTATGTGCTTTTTGAGTAGTAGTTGTACAAACCTTCTTGATAATTGTCTTATGGAATTCTTACAATCTCTCCAAGAAAACCATTTGCATTGCACCTGTGGCAGTTTGGTAGGAGTTGTGTGTGCTCTGCTTTGTCCCTCTGCCCTTCTTTCAGAGGGTACCATTTGACTCTTCTGAGCCTGTTTCTGCTCTGCTAAAGGGGGTAGTGATGCTGCCCTGTTTTGGTAAGGTATCCTTCTGATCAAGAGGTGAAAGACCAGATAGAGCCTTCATTTTACTGATCCCAAGAGAGCTTGACTACAAACTGCATGAGGACCTGCAGTCTCTAAAGGAGATTTAAGGAAATGCTGCTGGGATTTGATTCTGTGTCTGAGTAATTTCAGCTTGTTTTTTGACCCATTAATAAACCCTTGTCACACTACTGCTGTTGCCTTTTGTTACAGTCATTACATTCCTCTGGAGTCTCTGTAGCCATTGTCTGCTTTGTTTCTTTGGTTTTGTTTTCCTTCACTAGGGATAGATTTTTAAGTTGGCAGAAGGCGTAAAATTCGGTTCCCACCATCAGAAAACTCAGCACGTTTGCAAGGGGTATATAATAGTTATGCAAGCTCCACTGCACGTTCCCTTTGGCAAAGTGCAGCTTCCAGTCTCACTTCAGTAGGTGTGCAGCCTTAGTGGGCTCTGAGTGTTCCTCCTCCTTGCCATCCTGCAGCTCATACTTGGCAAAGGAAGCAGTGCCACAGAGGAAAGTATAGGAAAAGTGTCGAAGGACCCAGATATGTGCTGTGGGATATTCAACATTGCAGAAAACTCTTCTCACCCTTTTGTGTTTGCATGGAGGCATGCACAGGCTCTCCCCATGGGACAGATACCTAATGTATTTGAAAGAGTCTCTGTGAGCTTTGGCTTTCTGCTGAGTGTGTGTGGGCCATTTAGAACAGACAGCTTTCTCAGAGGGCACAAAGGTCAATTTAAAATTTTTAGGTGTACTATGTAATGCAAGCTGTTGGCAGATTTTGAAGACACCCGTGAAATCTTTGTCAAGGAAGAGGCCTTTTGTTTCCAAGAGAAAGTTTTGGATGCGGAGCGGGACGAGGAGTATTTGCTAGATATGTCTGAAATATGTTTGTTTTGAAAGCCACTATTGAATTAGGTGTAAACTGTGAGCCTGGTTTATATTCCTCAGGGCAGGGGAAGATGGAATCTGTTGTTTATCTGAGTGCAGGTTTCTCCAGGGTGCTTATATACACTACAGAATATTCATTAAGCTGTTGGCATTGTATCTCTAAATATTTTCTTTGATTTCAAGTCTTAAATTAAAAAAGACAAGCCAGATATCCCCACTCCTCCCAAAATAAACCTAAGTTGTGAAACTGTCCTTAGCACTTTTGCTGAATGAAGCATGAACACCTACTGTCTTCTGGCAAACCTGTTTATCAATGTAGACACTCTTCTCAGAGTTGTTTCACTGTGTTCACATAGTCTTTACCTGACCTTCAGAAAGACTGATGACAAAGGGAACAGTTGTAAAGGAGATCACTGCCTATTTAAGATTTGGGGTTATCTGTGTTTTCCAGCACATGACATTGAACAACTACCAGGGACAAAATAATTTTTTGCTTCTCTCAAGTTACTGTTGGCTTTAAAGCAAGAAGCCAGGAAAGGGATATGCTATTTACATAAGTTTAGAAAACCTTCAAAACATCTCTTTTAAAATTTTCCTTAAGAGATATAGGGCTAGTGTCATGGCATGATGGAGAAGCTTTCCAAACTGGTTTGAGAAGATAAGTGCATTTTCTTTGTTATTTTGCATTCCACTAATATTGTGATTATTGTGCTATCATTTTAGCTGTACAGTTGGTCATATTTTGTACACTACTTTTAATATTACGAAAAGGATGCCATTAATAATGGGTAGGAACAAAATGGTTAGGTGGTTTTAACTGAGGTGACACATTTTGGCTATTTCAGCTCAGCTCTTGTAGAGGGTCAAAAACAAAGGAGATTTCAGTTTCTAGAGCTTTACTGTAAGATGGAAAGTAGACCTGCAACCCTGTGGTTCAAAGTCATGAAGGTAAGAAATTAATTTGGCAGTCCACAGAATTGTTGCTAAGATAACATGAGAGGAAAGTGAGGGGAAAAGGAGTGTTCAATGGGAAGTAAGTATCAAGAAAATAGTCTACTTAGGAAGACTTAGAAACAGGTGAAGCCATGAGAAACTGAACAAAATACCATCGTGAGAAGTGGGTTTGCCATACACTTAGACTTAGGCACATATTTTCTGTCGTGCTCTTCTGGAAATTGCTGCTGTGAAATGGCCTTTGTGGACTTGAGTTTTAAAACAGAGGCTGCTACTACCTGCACACCTTGTTTTGGGTAATAATTTTGTTTGTTCCAAGAAACTAAGGATAATTTCATTCTGCTTTTAAGGTAATCCACAGGGGTTTTTATTTGCTTCAGAGGGAATAGTAGTGATCTGCCCTTCCTTCAAGTGACCATTATATTTACAGGATATTTAAGGTGAAATAGCATTATACAATAATGTAGATTATAGCCACATTTATCAAAGTGACTGCTATCAATTCAATCTGAGTAATAATTTTTAAAAGAAATTCTGAAATTTTCCATTTTTTGCTTGCCCCAGTGATTTCCCTTCTCTTGTTTATATTTGGTTGAGTACCCAAGATACCTGGCTGAGACATGAATCTTGCCTAACAGTACACTTTGTACTCATTGTACAATTGGTTCCCAACTGTACACTGTAAAAGATGTTTAAAAACATTTAGACTAACATGGAAATTACGTAACTGTGGTGAAAACTTCAAAAGAAAGCTTGGGGGTTTCCCCCCACCCCCTTTGCTTTGTTTAGGTACATGTTTGGGCTGGATTTTTATCCGTGCACTCTTGCAAATCCTTCGTATTTGTACTCTTAACTGGTTCATCAGGAACTTTTAATGAAGTATGTAATCTCATGGTGGGAAGATACCTTTTTTTGTTTTTCCTTTTTCCTAGTTTCCATGTTCTTTTAGGGTGTGGTTCAAACTAAAATGAAATTTAGGTTGGTCTTTCCTTTTTTGACCTGCCAAATGGTTTGTTCTGTTAGCATTGCTCTGCTCCCTGTAAATCAGACATTCTTCTTGGGCTGCGTCAGGTTTCTAATGACATGATTAATGCAGGAAGGGTAGAGAAGGATGACGTAGTGGCTCATGCAAAGTTTACCTGAGAATTATCTGTAGCTCTCTACTGTTTAGTGTCTGTGTGAGTCATGGCCTGAAGCTCTGCCATTCCCTTTTCTTCAGCTGGGCAAGATCACACTTACCTCATTCCATGTATGCATTTCTCCCTTTCCTGCCAGATCTGATTAGAAGCACTTTTGTTTTAAACTCTGTTTATGCAACATTCAATACACTTTTCGCAGATAGCTGACCATAAGGCTAAATGAAAAGTGCCACTAGATATCTGTGATCCAAACAGCTTTAGAAACTTTCTCTGTCCTTACATGAATTCTGATTTTTATCAACTGAAGTCTTTTTCACATTCATAGGTTTAACAGTGATGGTGTTTTGACATTAGTGAGCTTTGCAATAGGACCGTGAGTCAGTTGCCGTCTGCCTCCTGTTTCTTCTTGTGTATTTGTATACAGATAAAAGCTTGCAAAATACAAGCAGCAAGTTTGTGCTGCTGTCTCTGGCTTTTGAAACTTCCTTGGGCTGCAGGTGCAAGTGTTCCCATCAAATTTGGCTCACCTATTGATTCCTTAATAGGCATTTGGGAAATTCATCTTCCTGATAATGAAAGCATGGGCATGTTCTCTGCTACGCTTCGAAGCCTTGGTCATTCCCTTAATGAGGGCTGGCTCAATGTACGTGCAGACAGTATTTCTTCTGCTATTTGTGTATGTGTGCCCTTTAACTGTCACATGTCTCTTTTAAAAGACCAGAATTAAGTCAGTGCAGAATTTTCAAGTAATACTGATTATTTTTTCAAGATTCCTTTGTTTTCTCTGTAGAGCTGTCACAAAGTCTTTGGCATCCTTCAGGACTTTAGCTTTCCTGAGCTGAAACTGTCGCCTTTTCTCTGTGTGTGCTGCCGTCTGAATTATCTTGTGCAAAAAGCGCTTAATGTTTAGCTGCACAAGAATATGCTGAAAGCAGGCTATCATTTTCAAGCCAACTCCTATCTCACAACCTGCCAAAGCCAATATCGGGAACACAATGTGTGGGAAAAACTTCTAAAATGATAGACAGAAAAATGTCTTGTGGGAAACCTAAAATGCCTTGAGACTCATTCTGTTACTAAAGAATGTTTTTACAAGCACAGCATCGTCCCCTTTACTTTTTGAAATTTTCAGAAATGAAAGCTTGAGAGCATAACATTTGTGTAGAATGTAAACAACCTCAAGGAGTGGAAAAGTGACATTTCTTGGAAATAACATTGCCTTAAGAGAAAAGAATGGTCAAAGTGAATAATTAGACAGAAAAAAAACAACAAAAAAGCCAACTTAGTTGTAAAAAGCTCAACTACTTCTAATAAAGGCTATACTGATGACTGAGATAAAATTTTATGTGCACTCTGATTACATTTTGCAAACACATCTTAAAGGAAAACAAACATCCTATGATCTGTTAATCTCGAAAGGTGCACCAGATGAGTAAATTCTTATTGTAAACATATCATTAAAATATCTAAAAGTTCTGTAATGCAATGTGAATGTTTTTTACTACATTTCAGCATATGCTAATAGAGTTAATGATTATAATTACCCAAATGCCTAAATGGGGATGGCAGAAGTTCATGTTCAGCTTAATGTTGTCTGTACTTAATTTTCCTGCTTTTAAAGGAACTGTTTACATAAGAGTAACATAGATTTTATTCAGTGAGTCAGTGTTTAGGCAAAAAACAAGCATATTGTTTGACACGTGCCTTTATGTAAGCTGTGTTTCTAGAATCTGTCTTTCAGTTTGGGCAGTGAAATGGTATTTCTGACTTTTGTTTTCTTCTGGTGAAATAGTCAGTGCCTTGGCTGTAGAATGGATTTTTTGCTTTTAGTTGAAACCCATCTTCTTTCACGCTTGCAACGAAAAAATTAATCAAACAAGTCTTTAATTTTTTTTTCAATATTGAAAGGCACTGAATGAAGTAGAAGTGGAAAAAGTAACTGTTGTGTAAAACTTGTACCTTCACTTGTGCAAGTTTATGAGGCAGGACATCACCACCCTCCAGTTCATCAGGTTGTGGTTACCTCTTGCTGCAAAAGCAGCAAACAGCCCTGTAGAGAGAGAGAGAGAGCAAGCTCTGTCTGGCTCCTTGGCAAGCCCACAAATCCAGAGGAAGCTGTGATTGAGGAAGGACCCGAGAAGCAGGAAACAGATGTTGGCAGCAGTGTCCTGGCTCAGGTAGCCAGATAACAAATGTACCAAGCCAAAATAACTAAGTGGGTTAAATGGCTGTAACTGTAGCTCAGTCTTATTTACTGGGCTACTTAAGTCTAGGTTTACCTGAGGAGCACTGTGCCTTTTGCACATGCTCTTCTTTGTCTGGCATTTGTGGTGTGTTGTCAAACTTCAGAGACCTTGTCTGATAACACCAAAGTCACCCATCACATGTTTCTGTGTGTAGTCAGGTACCTTTCTCAAAGGCTTGCTAGGGTCATCTTGGTATTTCAGTAATTATTATCTTCTGTGTGGCCAAAGATCACCATGCATAGGGGGATGCAAAAGGACAACATCAGAGTCTTACGTATTCAGAAAAAGTCCTTTGAAGTCTCCAAAACAATGGAGATTTAGTATTTTATTTTTGCTGTGTATGCCTTTCTTCTTGTGGCCTTTGCTAGTACATTAGTTGTACCAGCACCATAGGAAGCCTGCAGCAAACTATCTCACTTGGGTGTTGGCACATTATCTTCCAGGGAGAGTGCATATAAATGCATTTTCCAATCTGTTTTAAGGTTTTGGATGTTCCTGTTATCCATTCATCAGTTCAACAGTCTCACATTACAAGATCCCGAAGGATATGGGGAATCTCAGGGTTAAAATATAAAATAAAGTAAAAACCACTAACAAACCCACAACAAAACAAAAACTCAAAAAAAAAGCCCAAATAAACCAAACAAACAAAAATGCCACCCTTGAGTGGTGCAAGTGGATTTGAAGAAAACAATGATCTCAGGGGGTAAGCATGATGCTTAAAGGTTGTATGATGGAGGCATCACTTGTCAAAGTGGGATGGTCCACGCTTGTGGTGCAGTGGATCAGCAGTGCAGAGGTCTATGCCTGGAGCCTTTCTTTTGGCTCCTCTGGCTTTTGAGAAGGGCCTGGACAGCACCTCTGTGATGGGATTTCTTGCATTTCATTTGACCTGTGTCTGTCAGGTGTTTCTCAGAAGCAAAGCCTTTGTTCCTGGTTTGTTGGTGGCCTGCCTGTACTTCAGAACCCTTTCAGGGTTGTTGCTGCCTGACTCCTGGCTCACTGTGGGAGCCCTTAGCCTGAGCTCCTGCAGGTTGATAGTGACAGGAGAATTCAGAGGGTTTCTCAGTGCCCTCTTGCTCTTTGGTTTAACAACACGAGAAACGTGCATAATGTTACTGTCACAGATCTTCCTTCATTCCTGTTCTAGGTTTCCTCTTGGGGTTTGGTGAGTTTGTCTTGTTTTTAGATATCCCAGATTTTCCCTCATCTCCCATGATTGCTGCCTCCACCATTTTTCCATTTGAGAAGGTGTTTCCAGAGATAACCTCTTAAGCTTCCTGAGTGCAACCTTGTGACATTTTTAATTTTTACATGTTATTTTCTGCCACTTCTCTAGCACTGGAAATTTCCATTTCCCAAATCTCTTTAGGAGAGGAGGAAAAAACTTGCTTTGTATGGGTAATGAGGCATAGGTGGTGTATTTGTCTTTTAGATCTCTATAACAAAAATTTTCCATTTCTGAATTTATTAAACTTACCCTTGTATGTAAATATTGGAATGTGTAGACTGGGGATTTGTTTTAATATCATATAAATGAGTCTCCTAAATGCATGAAAAAAGATAAGTCACAAAAAACTGCTATAGCATTTTAGAAGCTAGTTCAGATATAAAGAGAGTTTGTTTTTTTAGTGGAATACCACTTACTAAAAATAGAATGAACCTTTTTAAAAGTATTGCATCTGATACTTCTGTCACTGACACGTTGTTCTAGGAAGGAAGGACTTTTATCTGTTTTTCAGACAGTCATTCCCATGGGGATGGACCAGCTGAGAAACAGATTTTGATGATTGATTTGATGTTTTAGCAAATTCATTCCAGTGGCTTCCCAGGTAGGAGAGAGAGATCTTGGTGTGAGCTTGTGGACCTACTTATGTTTTTTCAAACTGCCATAAGACATAAATTTATGGAAAGCCAAACCACATTGGTTCCACTGTTTGTAGAGCTTCTTGCTCTTTTCTGTGGTGGTTTTTTAAATCATATTATGTCTGCCTTTGCTAAACTTCTGTTGTGTTGCTAGCTTTACTGTGTATATTCTAGTTGCTAAAATATAAGAAGCCACAAAGGGCGCCAGTGTAATAAACAAGAACAAATAAGGAGAGTCTGAAATGCTGTTACTTGCAGATAGTTGACTTAAAATCTGAAATAAAAAATGTTTCTGGTTTTGGTATTTATTTTGTTTATAGCTTTCTTACACCACTATGAACTTCTTTTCTTCCACCGGAATAAATACAAGAGGACTACTACTCACTTGCAACTATTTAAGAAATGCAAGCAAAGAAAGTAAAAAATACTTCAGATTTGCAAATTAGTTTTTATCTAAAAGTAATGATTTTACATTTTGAATGTTAGATCTGTTTTCAATTATATATGCATGTTCCTTAGGCAAATTTTTGAAAACATAATCTTCTGATGAAAGTTGAAGTTTCTGATTTTTCCTCTTTTTTTCATTTCTCATTGCCATTTAATATAATGAAATAATCACCATGATGCTTGTGCTTACTTTAGCTGTAGTTATTTATCAATAACAAGGATTGGGCACGGAAAACTATGATTATAAAAGCAATTTAGCCTGGTAGATATCCTTCAAAATCCTCCTGTTTATGTGTGACAACAGTATGAGATTGCATTCAGTTTAAATTTGAGTCCTGTATTTAAAAGTTCCTGAATTTCTGTGGTCCAGCCTCCTCTTTGAAACCTTGAAAATTACCTATTTGAAGCTTGTGTTTGCGTAATCCTTACTACAGAATTGCTCCAATTTTCTTTAGAGACCCATCACTTCAGGCAAAGTGTTTTATATTCCCATGTCACGCTGCTTCGAGACAGGTTTCCCTCTGCTAAAATGATTTCCTTTATTACTTATTTGTTTATATTGGTAGTGGTTTCCGTCGTAAGGTTAATTACTGTTTCAAAGAAATTGCAATTTCCTGTTCTTGTGTAACTTGTTTACTTTAGATTTGTTTGGGAATTCTTTCTATTTTGAAGGTGTAATGCTCCAAGGGATGATTCTTAATCTTTCTTACCTTTTCCTCTCTCTTTTCTCCTAATTTTAGGTAAGAATGAGTTTTGCATTGACTTACTGGTTTCGAAGAATTTCTGCTTGGGTAAAGTATTAATGTCTCTATCTTCCTTAAAAAAAATAGTATTCTTTTTCTCTGTATTTAAGGGAGGAGGGGGAATTCTTGGCCAAAGCTAGTGCTGTGCCCTTTTAAATACTCTGATACAGTTGCTGGAAGAGAATTTGAAAATTTCAAGTAGGTGTTTGGGTTTTTCTTAATAATTTTCTATATGCAGGTTGATAGTAAAAATGTACAAGCAAGTTATTAACTGTCACCTGTAGTAATTTGGAGAAGTTTGAAATATATTTCCCTTAAAGGAAGCAGTGTACTGCTTCAGATTTCTTGTGGAATACCTGCATGCTCAAAGGCCCAAGTATATAATAAGGCATATATAGTAGAAGTTCTTCGTCTGTCTATATCCAAGAAAAATTAAAAGCTACATAGTAAAAAGAAGATCGGCTAAACACACACTGAAAATTAAATGGTAACTCAACACGGTAATTAACACACGTTGCAATACCAGGATTTCAGACTTGTTTCTTCTTTTTTGAAATATAAAAGCCTGGTATGCCTTTACTATGTAATAATGATGTGGAGCTGTACTGAACTGTGTTTTCCCTCTGCAGCCATTACTAACTGTGGATTTGGAAGCTTCCTGTTAAGAGGCTGCAATCTCAAGGGAAAAGATCTTTCATTTAGCAAGCCTAGAGACAACTTCTGATTATAGGAGAATTGGTTTATTGTGGAAAGTAATGCAACTATAAATATGACTTCCTGTGCAGTAGACATGTTTGCCAATTTCTGGAAGCTTGAAAAAGGAGATCTTGTCTGGTTACAATTCACAATCAACCTATGGAAAGGAGTTGGGAACAGCAGCCCATTTCTTTTATGAGGGACACTCTTGGTTCAAACTACTGCAGTTCTGCTTTTTTGTTCTTTTTCCTATACATATACAGTTTTAATTAATCAGTGGGAGGCCCAGCATGAGGTAATGCTGGAAATCAACAATTTGAATCCTGTGATTCTTAATAGAGAATTAACGAAAACAGAGGTATTGCTATCTCCTTGGTCAGAAAGTATGTCATTTGGACAGTGTCTAGAGGCAGGCTCTGGGCTGTGGTGTGCATAATATTCCTTTGGGGTATGTCTAGTTTTAGAAGATCAAAACTAAAACAAGAAATAATGTAATGCATACTGGGAAATAACCCTGATTTTTAAAATTCTCTAGCATGTGTATTGTCACAACCTAGTCAGAAGGACTCTCTGGAGTCATCTACCCTTATTGCCTTTGTGTAAGGCAAAAATCTCTTGCTTATTATTCAAACAGATTTTACGTGGGCTTCAGCCTCTAATAAAGTCACTGCAAGCTGTGTTAATTTTAATTTTTCTCAAGTCTTGAATATGCTCCTTCCTTGCTATTCCATCTGAAGGGCCATTAGACATGCTCTTGAACGAAAAGTTTGAGATGCTGTGCTTCTAGAGGCAGAGCTTGTAGCTGCCCAGAGGTGGGTGTATGGTGTTTGTCCTTATCTTTACGGTTCCCCGTGAAACTGGATCTCAGGTGGCAGTGAGGAAGAGGTGGGAAGCAGTATGACAAGGACAGTAGGATAGAAAAGTAGTGGCACTTGATGGCATGAGAGTGAGGAAAAGGTGTGAGAAAGCTGGCATCAATCACTGCTTCAGAGAGGTAAGAAAACATTGATCTAGGATTTAAAAGGTGGGATTTCTTTACTTGTTCTCTATATACTGGCCTTCAATGTGCTTTTATTTTTAGAGTAACTTGACTTAGAAGAGATTCAGGCCATTAGGTAGTGGTTCTCAGTGGGAGAAACCTAAGAGGAGGAAAGGGGAAAGCACTCGTGCTCCGTGTCCTGCACATGCTCTTGCTAATGTACTTTCTCTCACTCACTGTTGTCCTTTCCTGGCAATCTCTTTTGTTGGTTAAGGGATTACCATATTTGAGAGTTTGAGGCTGAGCACAGGTTTAATTACCTGTCTGGAGTATTGCATTAGTTTCACTCTGTCAGCTGCCCACCTCCATATGCTCTTTCACCCTGTTTGTGTCCAACTGCCTTGCAGTGTTCTGTACTCCACAAAGGACCAGAAACCTGGACATTGTGCCCCTGCTCTGGTCCTCATCAGCATGCAGTGCATGTGTATAGTGCACACACAGCACAAGCCTGGGCCGTGTGGATAGCCTTGCTACAGTGCAATTTTCTTTTTTCTCCTCTGTGCGTTGTTTTCTGAATGGACGGTAGCTTGGAGGCAGGGAGGAAAGAACAATACACTGGGAAAAAAACCTAGATTTCATTTCCTTGAGATCAGGTTTTGCACTGATTTTATAGAGTCACTTTGTGTTATTCAGTTAAGAAAACAGTTAATAAACCTACATTTGAGTATGGATAGAAACACTACTTTCTTTGATCTGAGTTCTGTCCTGTAACTTAAAGGAGCCACATTCCTACAGACAAACTGTCTCCTCTGAAGGTCTTCACTATCATAAAGCTCATAATCTGGGGAAGAAATGAAGTATGCAGTTCAGATTATTTTAAAATATAAATTTAACTAAAAAATAAGAAAAAATAATTAAGTATAGATGTAGATGACATCACTTGTTCTGCAGTACTTATATTTTCTACAAGGATACCAGTTTACTGCCAAAATATGACTCAAAAGATCAATAGCAAACAATCTGTACAAGTTTACACAAGAGAACTGAAGTAGTTCATTCCATAAGCATTGTGTTTTAAAAGCACACATTTCAAAAATAGATACTTCATTGGGAAGGCTGCTTTCTTAATTTTCACTGTTGCTTTCAGAAGTATGTCCAGATAGTTACAGAGTTGTTTTTTTTTTCTGAGAAAACTGTTGCTGCACACTGAGGATGTAAGGGAATTGGAATGGCTATGGCTCTGAATGCTTGCAGTTAACAGAGGTCAGTCATAATATTTCTGGCCACAAAGACAGTCTTAAATTTAAAAAAAAAATTACAAGTTTGATGCCTATTTATTGTAACAAAGAATTGAAATGGAGGTCTGAAAGGTACATTCCTATTTAAGGATATGCTGATCGTGGTGGCTGTGGTTGAGGGAGACTAATTTGTCATGTCTTTATAAGTATTGCTGTGCTGCGCATTTAATGTTTAATGTGTTTTGATTCCTTTAAAACCTCCTGGATTTTTTTCTCTAAAAATCTGTGTATTAAGAAGTGAATGATACTTTCTCCGTATCTGTGCTTGGTTAACATTCTACAGAAAAATATTACTTGCATAACATAAGACTGCATAAATAGACATAACTCTTATTTTTGTATAGTCCTTTTTGGTTGAGAGTGTCAAACATTTTGCTTCTCAGTCATTGTCTTCAGAGTTCTTTTAATCATCTGTATGTTGGTCCATTTACCAAACCAAATATCAGGAGGGAAAAGGGGGAGAACTGCCAACTCTCCTGTTTTTTATTTCTGAGATTAAAAAGTTTCACACAAATTTCTCAAGCTCTAGGAGAAAAAAATGTGCAGTTTAGAATCCTATCCCTTTTGTTCAGCTCATGCTTTTCATTAAACTCTTTGGCTTTTGATTTGACATTATCTACCCAGTAACTGATAGTCAAAGTCTCCACAGGATTTCCAACAATTCCAGAGGCGTCCTGACCATCTACAGATAGTAATGTTTGATAGCACTGGGGGCTTTTTTATGCTACAAATGTTTGAGTATGTCATAGCTTTTAGATTTGAGAAAAAGCACACACTTTAGAAAAACAACTCAGAAAAGTAGAAATTGGAAAAATTGGAGTAGGTGGGAAAAAAGGGCAACTGAGGTAGTCAGAGCTTTCAGCTCTGGGTGTATTGCTGAATGTTCCTTAATTTTGGCACTTATCTGTTGAGATTGTGAGAACAACCTTCATTATTCTTAGCAGTTAACCCACCACTAAGGTTTGTTCTCCTTTTATAGAGGACTTGTCAAAATACTATGACAACTAGGCTGATTTTAGACAAACAGATCCTGGCTCTAAAAAGACAGTAAGTCTGCAAGTCAAGCATGGAGGGCAGCCATTGGCACTGGGAGAAGTAAGAAACCACAGATTGTTTTCTCATTGGATGAAGAGCTTGAAGCAACGTGAAGTTAATTGAAGAATTCCTTGAAAGTGAAGTCAGCCTAAAATAAAAGCTTAGGCGTCTATAATTTACTAAATGTGAAAGCTTTGTGAGCAGTAATGAACATTAAAGTTTGAAAAAAGCATATTTTAGTAAACATATCTGGCTTGTGTTATGGACTGTCCTGTTTTAATTATTCATCCAAATAATGTAGATTTGCAGTATGATCTCTAATTAGGCACAGTTTGATTTATTGAGCTGGCCCCACATAAACCGTGATGTCATGCTGTACTGCTCAAAATTACAGCTCTGCTCTTGCAGTTTAAAGACGATTATTTTTAACTTTGGAATGCTTCGGTTTTGTGCATCTTGGCTTTTAGCTTTGTGAACTTAAGATGTGCTCTGCTCCTCTCCTCCTTCCTCCCCCCAGATCAAAGCAATCTGTTGTAATGTAACCAGAACAAATCCTATTGAAATGGACTTCTGAACACTCTCAGCTTTAATTCTTGTTGGTAAATAATAAGAAAGGCAAGACTCTTCATGCTTGCTGGGGGGGAGGGGGGTATTGAGAAATAGATACAGTAGGAACTGAACTGTGTTTTGCCAGGTGTCCAGATGCTGATGCCATTCCAGAGCAGGAATGCTTCGTTTATGTCTCCAAAAGATCTTAGTTTTCTTTTGATGCTATAATTGAAGAAAAAGAAAAAGAGGGGGGATGGAAAGCGGGGAAAAAACCCAACCACACACACACACAAAGAAAGGAGAGGGATGGGATCTGCACTGCCTGTTACTGCAGGTAATAATTATTTACTAGGAATGGGAGCTCTCACACACATGAGTTTTTACTCATATGTGTTGCATTTTCTGCTTGTTTCCCGTTTGAATAGGAAAATTTGCCTTTCCTTAAACCAAGGTCTGTTCCAAATGCAAAAGGAAGCTTTGCACAGGAGGATTTCTACATTTCCCTACAGAGGTCTTCTGCAGCGATGAGCAACATCCCTTCCTACCAGCATTCCTGCTCTGGTCTTGTGGGCAAAGGGCCAACACACACCAGAACATGGAGGAAGGGAGAACTGAAAGCTGGATCTGAGTACGATCTCTCCTGCCAAGCTCATTGAGCATGTTAAGAAGAGAGCAGCATTTCAGGGCCATGGGAGTCTTTCTGTGGAGGTGTCAAGACTGCTTCAGGCGAGACCCCCCATAGCCTGACAGCAAACTGGGGAGAGAACAAGAATAAAGGCATGGAGGTGTCACAGTTATACTGGAGGCACTTAATTACCTTATTACCTAGCAATATCAAATCAATTACTTATTACCTAGCAATACCAAAAGGTGGGAATTGTGTTTGGAAGGCAGACTCCTTTTCTAACAAAGCACTTTCTGACTGGGAGGGGAAGGTGAAAATACCTTCCTGTGGATTTTGGTGGGAAGATTCTGTGAGCTGCTCTAGTGATTGCAGTATTTCAGGCTCCTGCAGGTTGAGAACAATGCGTGTTGAGTCATTGAAAAGCTGTACTTCTCATGAGGAGCCTTGATTATATAGCAGCTGCCTCAGTTTCTATGCTATAAATTGATTACAGCTTAAAAGGCTCATAAAAAGTCATGGGATTTCTTAGGTTTTTTTATAAGGATATTCCCAAATGAGTATCACATTTTTAATATAATCAGTTGTTGACTAATATATTGGTTTTAGATGTGTAACTGCTCATAGTTGTCCTATAAGTATATTCAGTTTAGGTAATGAGGCTTGGAGACAGTGTTGCTTCAGGGGAAAAGAGGAAAGGAGTTCATACCCTGTCAGTGCTTCGGTGCCAGTGAATGTAAATGGATGGAAAATGTATACAAGTTTGCTAATGAATTATATGTACAGTGGAAAGATTGCATATCTGAGTTAATCTGCTCTTTTTTTTGACCTGGTGAATTTGCTAACTGAAACTAAATTTAACCATCTAGAATAAAGTGAAAGCATCAATTCTTTGAACATTTGGGTCTCTGGTTTGGTGTCAGTTACAGAGGCCTGTAATGTCTTGATTGTAACATAATGTCAGTAAACAGCCAACACTGCTTATGAGCAGACCACCTGTCTTTTTTTGATGAAATGAAATTAAATAAGTGTTAGGTTTCAGATAATTCCATTGTAAGATGCTCATGTTTTGTCTTGTGTTCATATATGTTTGGGGTTTTTTTATTATCAGTTACAAATCTGAATATAATGTCTTTTCCAGGATAGTAAGTTAGCGCAGTTGCAATCGATCTTGCCCAGAGATCTCAGTAAGGTGGCTGTCATGCACTGTGTGTGTCTGGGCACATGCATGCATGTGCATTGGTCTTGTCCTCGCTTTCTTTAGTGGATCTGGCAATATACTTGGTACAGAAACAGTCAGACCTGGAGGAACTTACAACTGACAGCAGTTTAATTCTTTTCTGTGTATTAAATGACTGATGCAGGTTTAATTATTTTTTTTTTGGCAGCTCTTCTCCTGACACTTACTTGCAGAAACTGGTCTTGGAACTTAGAGGAGCAGCTTGCTTCTAAGAGTAATAACAGCTTCTCCATCATTTTATCTTGTCATTAAAACTGGACGTTCATCCACAAGCTGTCTCACAGCTCTGTAGTTAAGGACTGAAAATACTCTGTGAGGATCTTTAGGCTGCAATATATGCTGAAGTGATCCTTATGGCCAAAAAGTTAAGAGGGTGATGATGACTGTCATGAGAAACGAACAGGGAGGTGGGACGTGAACATGCCTGCTGTGATACCTCTGGAATTGCCAGGAGCCGACCATATGGAAAGTTAATGACACTTAGCAGTTACAATACTGCAAGTAGCTCCCCCTTCCCTTTGCTCTATAATATAAAGCTGTTTAGTGTTACATAAAAAAAAAAACCAGTCTCTTCAAGAACACGTGCCTGAAATTATTTTCTTGATACTGATGCCAAAACCAACTGGGATCACAGTATACAAAAATGCTTGAACAGGTGATCAAATCTGGTACACAAGGAGTCTCATGATTGTGGAGTCTTGTGAATGACACAGGGAAGAGCGCATCTGGCAGCTGCATAATTTGAACAAGTCCTTGGGCTTTGATTAATGATGTCCTGGTCACATACAAGCACTTACCACATCTCTTGCAAAATTCTGCCCTCTCATTCCCACTTTCTCAGATGCAATTGTTCTCTGGCTTGTTTTGGTCAGAAGCAGCATGCTCCGAACAACCAAAAAAGTTGAGGGAGCTCATGTATGCTAACCTGTCTTGGGTGGAAATGACTAGAGAATGATCATGCAAGCAGCTAGGCAAGTGTTGAAGAGTGTTGACCTGCCCTTCGGCTGTGTACAGGAAAAGGGAGACATATCCTCTGAGGAGAGGTGACTCCTGGCAGAGGATGCATGCTCACAACCAGTGATGTCTCTGCTTTGCGTCTGAGGGCTGCGAAGGCAGGTGCACACAGATTATCGCCTGACTGCTGTGTCGTGTGGTGCTAGCTTGAGCTGGTTGGCAGAGAAGCTGTGATGCCACAGGTCAGTGTGGCTCTAGGAAAGCTAAGCAGCATTAGTGGCTGCACACTTAAAGGCAGACTGCTGCACTTGTTGGCAGAGATAAAAATAGCACAGCTTTGCTTTTGGTGTTTTGTGAGACCACTTCTGACAGGCATAATGGAAGGCGTGCTTTTCCTCAAATCAGCCTTTGCCCAAGTAAAGCTTTCGCTCATTATTGATTATATCTGGATTTCAGGAGATGGTGCTAAGATGATTCACATTCATTAAGTAAGCTTCCAGCACCATCCTGGGAGGCAGGTTTAGAGAGGGTTTAGAGAGGAGGAAATGGAGATGAGTAACCTAAAGGTGCAAAGGGAATCACTTCAGAGCTGAAATTAAACTTTGAGTCTAGGCATCGTGCCTCTGGAAAATCCTACACTACTTGAGTTTCATGTCAACACTGTCCCATTACAGCACTGTAATTTAGAGTAACTTATAAATCTGTATCTGTGGTGGATAAGATTTGCATAAACCACATCCATTAACAATGAAAGGACTGCTATTAAAAAATTAAGTAATAAAAAGATCATACCATCAGTCACAAGGATAGACTGGCTAAGAAAGTGTATCACTTCTTTATATCTGGCTTCTACTGAGCATTGAGAAGCAGATTGTCAGACCATTGGCCACCTAGTCCTGTATGTCATATATAATAGCCAGAGAAAGATTACAGGGACAGGACAAGTCTACAGTTACGCCTTTCTTTTTGTCATGTCTTGCTGATTTTGAAAAATCTGCACAAATTGTATTCTGAAATCTATTTTCAGCTTTGAATTTTGGAAATTGTGCCTAAATGTGGTAACTTATCCATAGTAATCTGTTTTTTCTTGTGAATTGTATGATTAAGCCTCCCCCAAACACATTTTGTAATCACCATCTGCTAATGGTGTGTTGTGATATATACTTGCGTTTGTGAAGTTTCTTTTAAAGAGGGTTATGTCTGTGGACATAACATGTCTGTCCACCATAGCCTAGAAGACTTGAGAAATGTGATGAGTGTGGTTACAGTGTTCGTTCTTTCATTCATTTTACAGAAGAATGAGTGTTTATTTAACCTTTCCTGTAGAAATTTGAAGGGAGATAAGGAAGGCCCTTATGAAATGTGGAAGAAGTCACTGTGTTTTGTGTTCTCTTCCCAGAGCTCTGTAGTTGCCTCCTTGGCCATGGGTAGGCCAATCATTTATGCTACCATCAGGATGTGCTTGCACTGAGTGGCTTTTGCATTATCATGGGTCATCCAGTCCACTTAGTAATCTTTGAGAAAAGTCTTTTATGGCTTTGTTTTTAATTCTTGTGTGAGCATTGTTCTTTTAAAACAACAACATCATAAAATTATTTTATTAAAAGTTACAAAAGTGCATAATTAATTAAATTTTTTTCTAAGAGTTTAAAAGCAAAGTTGTGATTTTTTTAGTAGTTACGCCTGATTCTGTATGGCTGTAAGGAACAAGGGAAATTAGGATAACAAATTTCCCCTGGTTTTCAGAGGGAAAATACAGACACATGGGTCAAAGACCCAGCGTGTTGTTCTCGGAAGAAGCCGTTTCATTTTTCCTAATGTGGACATGCAGTACTAACACTTGCTGGT
The DNA here is from genome assembly GCA_013397155.1 of Irena cyanogastra. Classification (NCBI taxonomy): domain Eukaryota; kingdom Metazoa; phylum Chordata; class Aves; order Passeriformes; family Irenidae; genus Irena; species Irena cyanogastra. Next base: position 689,471 of record VWZV01001820.1, on the reverse strand, counting down.
TTGTGACTGAGCAGTACTAAAATGCTGCTCATTGTCAGTCTCTTCACATCTGAATCATATTATTCAATCCAGATTTTCTTTGAACACTGTCAGATGTGCACTATGGATGAATGCTTGGAGAAACCAATGGGTGTTCAGCACTCTGATGCTTTTAATTATTGAGGTTAATCATTAATTTCACACATGGAGAGAAAATGCTTATTTCTGTTACCTATTTAGACTTGCATATTGAATGAAAGGTATAGCTGACTTTTTTGTAAGAAAAAATAATTATGGAGAAAATAGTAGGCTTTTGCTTTGCTTATGCTATGCATTTGGAAACAAGGTAGAGTTAGTTTTATGCTTCTCTTTGTAATCATGACTGTATTTCTTTGTTTGCTTGAACAAGTATTTCACTAGGAAACAGTGGCATTTGGTTTCGTTGTTCCTTCATCCAAATTTTACCAAGGAGGAGACAAAAAAGAAACTTTCTGGGCTCCTTTCAGATAGTGAAAGGATAGCAGGCTCTCTTCCTGCAAATAAACGTCTCCTGATTTCTCATCTGCAAGTAAACATTGAGTTATTATCATTTCTCATGTGCAAATAAAAGATGAGAGCTTCTCATTTCATCTGTCAAATCATGTTTAGTATGTGCATTGTTGTGTCCTGACCTGACACACATTGTTTTTATTTTCCTTTTATCCCTTAATTTATAAAGGTGACTGAAACCTGCAGAAAAGGCCTTGGTACCTGGAAATTTAACTTTTAGCTATAGGAGTGAAATCTGGTACTAGATACTGCCTCTGATCATGAACCTTGTCATGCCTGCAGTTTGCAAAGTATTTTAGCAGCTTTTATTTGATCCTGTATGGATGAGCTTCTGATTTATTTTTCTTATTTATAGATACAGTATTTATCAAGAATAAGTGATGAAAAATCAAAGAGCTATACCAGAGAAGCAGAAGTTTAATTCCTGTTTGGAACATGTGCCTAGTCATGATTGTGAAGGTTCTTTTTTCTGCTCTTCTGGGTTTTTTTTAAACGCGTGGCTAGAACATCCCATATGCTGTAATACTTTCCATTTGCAGAGCCCTCTGTTTGATGATTGCAAGCTGCTCTATAAACATTTTTTGGTCTGACAGTCATTTTTCAGAGTCTAGAGCCCTCTCCATTTTTGGTGGGAATGTGGCTAAGTGATTTGTTCGGGGTCATGCAGGGTATCAGCTAGAGTATAGTGGTGACACAGATTTGTACATTTTTTGCTTTTCTGATGTCTTTATTGTACTTTTCTCTACACTACGTAGTATAGTGCAGCATACCTGTAAAAAAACTAGAAAAATGTTTTGGGCTGAAAATACAAAGTTTGGAGAATAGCTTGAGAGAATTTGGGATTATCGTTACTTCCGTACACATTTTAAAAATTATTATTGTTGAGAATAATAGATAAACTGGACTAACAGTCTTAGGAAGATATTTCCTTTTGGATTATTTTAGATCATACAGAGATGCTCTATATTGCTTATGTGTAAACTTGAGTTTTTAACTCAATTCCAGAATAGAAAATGTTAAGATAAGATGTGGTCTGTGTGGTCCTTCTCTTTGTGTTCGGTGGTTTGGGTTTGTTTTTTTTATTTTTTTGTTGTTGGTTTTTTTTTTGGTGCGTGACATTTTTTGGTGGTTTGGGCTTTTTTTGTGTTCCTTCCTCTTCCCGACTGGATACGATTGCAATACTTCCAGTGCTGCTAAGTGTAAGCAAATCTTGCATGCCACAAAGGTGATTGGCAGAGGGGATTTTCAGTAGCTGAACACAGGAAATAGTTTCAGCTCTAGATGTATAAGGATGATCTTGCGGAAGAATTTTGGTGTCCCTAATAAGGAGGAGCATTGATAACAACGGGGTTTCTTCCTTCCCTTTTTCCTCTTAAATTCTGGTAGTTTCTGTGGACCATAATTTCTGTTGCTGTTTCAATACTTGTGTTTATGAAAAGATATCATCACTTCCAATAATACTTTTGTATAGATGATGGTATTCTCTATATATTAAATAACTTGAGAATTTCAGGAAATTCAATCATGTAATCACAGGGGATTTTCACATTGCTTTTTGTGGGTAGCGTAACTCTTTAAAAGGAGTTCCTCAAGGGTGTTGAGAATATTTTACATATATGAGTTAAGTGAAACATTAGTTCAATTACGACTGGTATTCAATGAGGAAGAGAGCAGATGTGATAGTGTTTTGGGAGGCAGCTGAGGTAACATCTAGGAACATCTGGTGGATGTTTCCCTAGCAGCTGAAGGAACTACACAGATGCTAAATATTTTTTCCCCATGTTCTGCTTAACTATTCTTATGTTTTTATGTTTACGACTCGAAAGGATGCCCATCTCCCCCAGTATCCACTTTTATTTGCATCAGTGAAAGTTTGCCTATGAAGCTGAAGAGAACGATGTGGAGAATTTAAAAATGCTTCATTTAAAATTGCATCAATGTAGTAAGAAAGCTTTTGGCCGTTTCTCTCCTGCACCCACTGGTCACTGTATGTAAGGAAGTCTGTAGTAACGTGTATGAAAACTCTGTATTTCACCCTAGGTCACAGGCTTTGTTTTACTAATCTTCAGTCATCTCAGAGCTATTAATGTATGTAGAAATAGTTTCAACTCGGCTGTTACCTGTTCTCGGAAACTTTGAGCAGTTTTTTTAGAGATGTTCCGTACATGAAAATCTGAAGGTTGGTTTGTTTTTTTTGTTTTGGGTTTTTTTTTGCAGATAACAATGAGTTTTACCAGCCATTAGGTTGATTGCTGAGACTGAAAAGGTAAAAACCAAATAATTTTATCGTCTTCTTTTGAGAAGTCAACGTCATTAAAGTTATGATAAGAGCTGGGAATGTTACAAAACATTGATTTTTTTTTTTCAGTAGCATCCTATCGCAAATGTTTTCTGAAACCTTATCAGTCAGCCATCACACTTGTACAAGTCACATTAACTCATTCCCTCAAATCAACAGACTGAGAACAGATGTTCCTGTGAGTTTCAAAGCAGCTGCAAAGCTGTCTGGAGTCCCAGCAGCACAGTCACATGTCCCAGCCTACCTAGGCAGAGCTAATTTACTGTTGGGTGCACAGTTTCCATTCAGAGTGCCATGTTGTTGGGCAAGAGCACTGACTGTCTTCAAAGCTTCAAATTTGCTGTGATCTTTCTGGCTTAAATTGGCCATTTAAGTTGTTCAGTGTCTAATGAAACCTGTGAAGATACTTGTGAGCTGCCCTGTGGTTAGAGAAACTAGTAGAGCTCATTCCCGAATATCTGATCCCTTTTGCTCAGCCTGAATGAAAACTGGTTGGTTAAGCAAGGTAAACATGGGTGGGATGGAGTAGGATGCCCTCTGGTATGACCTTGAAGAATTACCAGAGACCATAACAGTGTTGTCATCTGAGAAATCTTATTTAGAGTTTTTCCAAGAATAAATAATTTGAAGCTCATGTTATCGTGTCCCTTGGCCATCCCACTTAACAACTGGAAGATAAGCATGTAAGTTTATTTCCATAGTCTTGGCCTTCATGAGCCATGAATATGCCACTTCATAGATTTAGCTTACCATGATGATTTGCAACTGTCTGATGGCAAATGCTGGCTTCAGGCTCCAGCAGGTGCTTAGAGCACTGTCTGGTTTTGGGTGTGGAATTTTCCTGCCAGCTGAATCCAGGCTGAGTGGAAGGAGGAGATTCCCTTCTATTTATTAAATGATATTTCAGATAAATTGGAGTAGTTCTCAGATGTGTTCATTTTTATTCTTGCTATAAAGATCCATCTAATTCTTCTTGTGGGACTAAGGCAATTCAAAATTCTGAGTTCTTTGTCATATGTTTTGAACTCAGCATAGCTGAGGACTTTGAGCTGCCATGTACTTTCTCCATTGCCCCCAAATGGAGGGAGAACAGGGAAGAAAAGCCCTTACTCTTGGTGGTTGCAATCTGAAGAGTGTTATGCTACCCTCTGCAATAATTATGTCTCACGAATGTGTTCTTTGGTGCTTTTGTTTTCTTTCTACTATCTTCTGGCTTACATTTGTCTACTTCATGTTTTCTGACTACTAATCGCAGTATGCTTTAGAAACTGTAATATGGAGAGTTGATAATTAATAGGAAAAAACTAAACTTTCATATATCTTGGTGAGTTTCACTTGCCAGCAACTTTAACCACATAACCAATTTTGGGAGAGGAAAGAGGGAAGCAACCCCTTCCCACATGAATTCTTAATTTCAATAAATAAGTTGCTGTATTATTAGGAACATAACCTAATGGCCACACAGTTAAATATTTACTTGCGAGTTTATTTAGTACAGCTTGTTTTCTTTTCGAGACACGGATTTCTACATTACATCCTTTATTCAACTGTTTGGTCTTCCTAGACTCATAATCTCTGTATCTGTGATGTTACAGAAACCAGAGTGTGAGGTCAAAATTTCCATTACATAGCCAGAGAGGAATTTCAAGGAACAATGCCAAAATCATTTTAAAAAATAAATTTACAGGAAAGATGAGTCATCAATCAACAATCGTGGTTCTAGAAAATAGAATTAGTTATATATGTTTTGGATACAGAGATGGACAAAATGCACCCTGATAGGGAAGGTTAGATCAGGGTATTTGTTTGTTTCCAGATATTTTTACTTTGACCTGATGCTTCTTTTTCACCCTAAAGAAAGACCTCAAGTAGCACACAGCTTCACATTGCGGGAATCATTGCTTCTCACAACTACAACTATCTAGCAAAAAGAAAAAGATTTTCTGGTTTCTTGTTGCTTGCACTAATTAGCTAAGCAGCCAAAGGACAAGAGGAATAGTCTCCTCCTGTGCTTAACTGCTCTTGAAACTTAACATGAGGCCACCTGAGAGATCAAAATACAGCTTCTTAAACTTAATGGAGGTGACAGACTTCTGCTTCAGTATGCACTAATATGAGTGTGAAAAGGATGTGGTAAAAAGCCATTTTCCCTATTCTAAAATACTGAATAAATAACACACAAGAGTGAAAATCCTTCTGAGAGGAAATATGTTGAGCTATGGCAGTGTCTCTGGGGGAGTGTGTCAGGCTTGCTGCTTGTGGCTTTTTGTGTCATGCCAGCCCTTCAGTGGGAAGGGGTCTGGTGTTTCTGGTCTTCCCTGTCCCTTGAGCCACATGATTTTTTGCTGGGTTAACCTTACATGTGAGGAAACAAATTAGTACTGTGTCTTTAATGAGATGGCACTGGAGATGAATCTGCCACATCCTATGGTTCTTTCTGCAGCCCTGCTGGCTTTCTGGTCTGAACAGGGAAGAGGGAAGGAAGTGGTGTAACCACTCACAGTCCCTCTCTCAGAGGGTAGGCTGGATAGTTTGCACGGCTGGATGTTTCTCCCCAGCAGAAGAGGTAATGATTTGGTAAAGCTTTCCTGCTCATGAGACACTTCATCAGAGTAGCATACCAACTAAAGGTGTGACTTCTGACTTCATTGCTCTTTGGCCTTAGAAGACATTTAGTCAATAATGTAGTTATTTGTAAGTAGGAAGCATACTCTTGTACCCTGCATTATACATGTTGGTTTTACAAATTTTCCTTTGCAGTCACATTCTTTCCTGGAATAATAGTGTACCTTGACAGTACATGCTTTTTGAAAAGGGATGTGATCTGCAAGCGAACCCTGTCTGCTCTATGTGTTTTACTGCATTTAAGTTTGATGCTTCCCTATATTAGTGTTCTGAAGATGTTAGCATATTAAGAGCTGACTTCACTTACTGAAGCAGATAATTTACAAGAATGCAGACTGCCTGTTTCTTCTGGGACTTAAACCTGTCAGAACTGTGGGGACATCTCTCTCAGTATCTGGGTAGGGTGTTACAGGTAAAGGATAGCGCTTCTCATATTCAGTAGATTTGAAAATACTTGTGAGAAACACCTGAAGCTCTTCTAGGTACAGGAAGTGTCATTGACTGTTCTCTGTTTTTCCCCACTAACGTCAGATGTGTTTGCAGCCTGGCAATGTGGGGTTCAGTGCATGTTAGCAAACAGCTTAGTGTGGTTAATGTGATTGGGGGCAATAGTGATGTGGCTGCAGAGTCCTTTTGAGGGTTAAATGGGAGTGCTGCAGGAATCGATTCATTCCTTCACCCCAATCTCTTTTTTCTTATGTTTTCTTCACAGCTTGGATTTCTGGATATTTGTTTTTAATGTGTTAGTGCAGAGAATTGGATCATGGGTGAGATGTTTGAGTGATGGCTACAATACTTGTAGCTTTCAGAAAACAGTATGTGGGCCATCTCTTGGCTTAGCCTTACCCTCAAGGGTGATAAATAAATGCACCAAAAGGGTTTCTCCCAGTCTTCCTCAAGAAATATTCCCTTTTAGCCCTAGAGGCTGGAGAGCCTAGCAACTATCTCTGTGTTTTATTTTCCTTAAGATGCTGTGATACCATGGTGATGAGTTATTAATAAACCTCCAGGCAGATGGAGAGAGCTTTTAACTGAGAATAACCATATATGAACAAATGTCATGATTTGGTCTGTTGGGCTGAGCAGCTGAGCATTTAGCACAAAAATACAACTTAATCTGCAAATAAATCAGAGCAGTCTTTTTGCTTAAATGTCAGAATTACACCATGTTTATGGAAGGGCAAAGGATTGTAAAGCACTGCATGATTTTAAGTATATGAACATAATGAATTAGAACTGAGACTTTTTTTTCAGATTTGTTGCATTTCTGAACATATTATGAGCTATTATAAGTGCAGTAACAGTTTCCCATACAGCACAGTGCTCTGCTTTGATGGCACTGACTCAAAATTCTGTCTTTATACTAATGTGCAGTAATCTCTGTAACAGTGACACTAATCCCCTCTTCTAATATGGAACTTGAGTTAAAAAAATCTGTGAAATGGAAGCTTTAAAGCAGCTTTTGGGAATTAGTAATTTATAAACCCTCAATCTGTCATCCATACCAACAGACATGTCTCTGTAATAACAGAGCAACAGAGTACTCACTTTAGGAAAAGCAGTGAAGCCTTGAGGATTTTTCTTTTTTTCCTTTGTTAATGTGTGAATGGCATTAATTGCATAACAGGACCAGCAAGAGATTGGTTACAAGTGGTGTGAAATTGTTTTATCGCCCTACCCAAATGATGCTTCCTTAATCTCTTGTGCAATTTTACTGTGCTGCTGTCAGCCTACATTGTGCTTCAGCTGTTGTTAAAGGTTTGAGGTAACAATGGCAACGCTGTAGCTTCCTGAAGTTCTCACCATCTGCTTGGATGCTGATGAGAAAGAAAGCAGCCATCTCCATGAATATGGAAAGCTGAACAGAGCATTTATTTTTAATATTTCATGTAACAATTTCAGATTATTGTATTTATTGAGAGAATAGGCCCTTAAAATTCTCCAACTACCCTGACTTGTAAAAAAGTTTGTTTCCTGTTTTGTGGCCTTGAACAGGAATTGAACTGTAGCTGTGAAAACCCCCAAGTGAACAGGTAAGATAAACCATTATTTGCATTTGTGATGTCTGTAACACCCAGTGACTTAGACAATGCTGTGTCCCGTTACACTTTACACACATTGTGATAGGTACTGTCTGTGGCCAATATTCTATTTCAGAATGGTACAACCCTGGTTGGAAGCCTGTCACTGCTAGGGTGGGGTAGAGTGGTGTGTGTTCATTGGGTGAACAGCATTTAGGTCACAGTGGTCTTACTGTCAATCCCATTGAAATTTCATGGAATTAAATGTGTAACTCCTGTGGGAAATTAGAAGATTTCTCTCCTTTCCTCTTTCCTCTCCACTATGATCATCTGTGTTGGTTAAATGGATTTTGGGTTCTGAAATTTGCCTTAAAAATACTATAGAGATACCTAAGCACACTGAAGAACTGAGAGCAAAATTTACATGACCTCTCAACTGAGGTATTTGTAAAATATAGGTGAAGTGTCAAGAACTGCTGGGACTTTTTATTCCATATGGGGATATAAGGGATTTTGTAAAGCATTCCAGCAGAGTGAGACAATCACCAGTCTTTCTGCTGTGTGCGTGGGGTATTTTTTTTTATGTTAAGAATGATTCTTCTGAGTAAAAATCTTCCCTTTTTTTTGTTGCTTTGGGGTGGTATTTGCATTTGTTCTCAGATTTGGGGTTTTTTTAAGCCAACAAAGATGCAAAACAAACTGTTCCATCTGTACAATGCACTATTATTTTCCAAAGAAAACTTTTTAGTAGAAAGATGCTGGAAAAGGGACAGTCTTGATGAAGCAATTGTCAGGGAAGCTAGGGGAGGAAGCGTTTTGTGTGAAGACACATTGATTTTCTGTGGAGCAACAATGTTCTTTTGCTTTTGAGGTTTCATGAATTCACAGGATACAGTATTTCTTAATAAGCCCGTCTTCCTTTACCTCTGGGAAGAGTTTTGTCTAGATTTAACCTCAGCTGTAGCCTTGCTGCTTTTGTCTCTGGCTTCACTGTGGTAAAAAAAAAGGGAACGAGCCATTATAAGATGTAGTTTTCTTGTCACTGTGTCAGGTTGGAGTTCTCAGAGGTGTTGGACTGGGCGCTGTCCACTGTGCCAGGCATCCTGTGGAGCTTTGTTGCGACTCCTCTATCCCTGCTTTATTGTAAAGAACCACGCTGGCATGTTGCATCATAGAAAAAGGGAAAGTATTTCTCTCAGCAGCCACCTAAGCATAAGTTCAGGGGTTTACAGCAGTGTTGGCCTGTGCAAATAAGCTCAGAGAGATGACAAGGAGAACAGGACATGACAGTAAGATACGGACACATGCAGTGGAACTTAAAGGAGCAGTAAGACATAAAACAAATGCAGGTTAGAGTTGGGGCAGTGGTGTTTCCTATGGATTTAGGCATAGTAATTTTCTTCTCTTAAAGTAAACTATTTTAAGAGAAGCCATAAATGCAACAAACCAAGGAGCGATTTGAGGAGGTCAGGCATCATACATGAGAATCAAAGAACTTGGCAGTGAACAGCATGTGGCTGAGTAGTTCTTCCCAACATATCTTAATGGTGTGGATTTGGTGTACAGGTGGAGGCAGACACCCATTGGAAAAGCAGTTTGTGATAAGTTTTCTTACAACTCATTGTTTCTCCAGTTTACAAATTACTTAACCTTATTTGGGTCCTAGACACTTACTGCCTGATAAGGAGAAGTTCTTACTATTTATAAGTTGGAGTTTTTTAGTCAAGCTGCTGTGATGTCTAAAGTGCTTCTGTAAAGGAGGAATGCAATGTGGAAAATAATATGAATTGTAAAATTAATTAATGAGAGAATTGCAATAGATATGGCAATATACGTCTGCTTTGAAAACCATTGATGGTGAGGTGGAAAGTCATTTACTAAAGATATTCTGTAGAACAAGCAGTAATGCTAATGAGGCTCCAGTGCTAGTGCAAATGCAGAAATGAATTTTTAAGGTAATCAAGGAAGCAGTGCATTCATTAGTTTGATAGAAACATTAGACAGTTTTATTAAAGGGGCAATTTGAAGTGTACTAGACTGATGTTAATTGCATGTATTATGGGGCATGTAAATTTTGTGTCATAGCCATCTCCTCTATTGTTAACTGTGAATTTTGTAAAAGCTGCGAGATTGCTTTCTCCTAGGGCTGTTGATTTCTTTTACAAAGAGCAGAAGCTGTACAACCTTGATCTTTTACATTGTACTGGTGGGCAGCAAATTCCAAATTCAAACCTTTCTTTAATTTTCACCATTATGACATAAATGGACATTGCACATAAAAGTCTGAGCCATTGCATATGGCTCCTGGTATAAAGAGTATTACAGTAACAGAAATGCCCTGGTAATAAATTTATGTGAATGGTAACCATCTGTCTCTGAATGCCTCCTGTTTCTCATTCAAGTTAAATGTTTCTCCATCAATACTTGCCAGATACCTTGCACACTCATGTCTCTGCAATATTTTTAAGCCTTTTGATGCCTTTCAGTTTTTGAAGTTATTGTATTATTTTTAAGATGCTTAAATTAGGTCATAACAAAAATATTTCTATTTATCTAATCCATTTCCCTGTCTTCAGACTGCTTGGTGTACTGGAGCATGTAATAAAGGAGAGAGATTCAAACAGTTTCCTTCAGTATGAGGAGAAAATACTCTGAAAATCACAGGTTTCCTTTAAAAACTAAAGCTTTTTCAACCTACTGCAGTATGATGGGAGTGGCTGTGAACGATTAAACTTCCTTGCAGGAGGTAGGATTTGTAGGATGCAGAGCTAGTGAGTCACTATTTCCAATTCTTGGGGAAAAAAAAGAGGGGGGAAAAAGGATTTCTATAGCTGTTGATTACTGTGTGTCAAAAGTGGAGTAAGTGTTGTGTTCCGTTGTGTATCAGTTTTCCAGATGCTTTGATTCAGGTTGGATTTCAGTAGCCATCAGTTGTCAATGCTCACAGAAAGAATGGAGGAGTTGTGCAGGGCTTTTTAAATCACACCAATTATCATCTCTTGTTAATCTCGTGCCCTGTTGGCCAAAACATGAGCACATTTCCCTTAGTGCTTGTGACTGTTCTCTTGTATGTGGTGAGGAGCTTGCTTAGATGAATGAGAGCTGACAGTAATTCCCTCATCACCTTTGCTCAAAGCTGCAGTTGCTGAGGGTAGATGATATTCACAGCTTGAAATGCAGGAACAAGCTTTTCAGGTGCTGCTTTTGTCCTGGAGTTACTGTCCATCCAATACTGCCCTTGCCCTGACTATTTAGCTTACACCTTTTGCTACCAGTTAGGTTGTTCTGCCTTCACCTTCAAGTTGCATTACTCAACACAATGGGAAGAGCTCCTATGTATAAATCTCATTAGGAGGCAGTGACCCGATGCAGCATTTTGTCTGGATCCTGCTTATTTTGAGATAAGCAGTGCTCTTCTCAAACAAGGCCTGACTGTACTCGACATCTATTAAAAGCACCCTCTAGTTTAAAAACAAAAAAGGTCTTCTGGAGTCACGTAGTCTTCTGAAATGGCTCAAAACTATTCAAATGCTGGCAGCCAGCATAAAGCCTTTGCCTGATCCTAATCTCCAGAATGCAACAGGCATCATTGCCTGGCTATTTTCAGCAATTCTGTGCACTGCACAGCTAAAACTAGGACAAAACTGTCATTGCTCTGCTTTGTTTCCAACCCCAACTGCTGCACTGGCCCCTTTTTCTTTCCCTCTTCAGATATTTAGAATGAAATCAGGCACTTCAACCCAAAGTGGGTTTTTTTAAAGTTGCAATGTTCTTTGGGCTGGAGAAGTGTGACATTTCTGTTGGCAGGCATTTGATTCCTGTACTTCCTGATCTTTGAATCAAAGAAGCAGCTGCTTCAATGGGATATTTATTGATATTCATAATTCCCATACACCCATCAGCTTTTCAGAACAAACCTGAGTGTGTTCTGGAAGCTTTCATGGGATTTAATCCCAGACTTGGTCATCTCCCATGGGCTGTATAGCTCTGTATTGTTACTTGTCTGTGCCTCCCTTCAGCTGGGGTCCTCCATGCCACATTTATGTTTCCTGTTTTGCTTTTCTTACTGTTCCAAACTCTAAACTTTGCCAGTCTTTACTTTTATTTGTACTTTCATTGCTTGGTGATGAGTTGTCACTAGCTGTTGCTTGTCCTATGGCTCTTCTCATCCCTAGGAGCAAGCTGACTACCCTGACACTGCTGGTGGACTACAGAACTATAATTTTTTCTTTTTCTCTCTCTGAAAAAACCAAAACAAAAACCAAAACCTAAAAAAATAACTAAGGTCTATACAACTGCCTTCTAGAGAAGAAGTAAAGGTCCTAATAGTTGGGCTGTTGTTTATGCCAGAAGCAGAATACCTAGTCCTTTAATTTTGTGTTGTTTGCTCTGGCACATGATAGGTGAAGTAACCTCTTTACTATGTGGGTAGAAAAAGAGGAGAATATTGTAAATTTTTTATTGTTAAGGAAAAATTAGTAAAGGTGCAGGAGCACAGGGGAGAAACACATGAGAGAGCATGAGAGAAAGAAAACTTCTAGCTTATAATACACAACTCGGTGGAACTGGGCATGGGAGCACAGAAAGTGTGAGGAAATGTGTGTTGAGAGATTTCGAGGCAAGCTGGGAAAATGTGTGTGAAGATATAATGCTTACTAATAATGCATATTTTATATATATACATATATATATGCATCAAATAATAGGTGATATGTTAAATAAAATTTTTAAAATTGAATTCTATTATGCAGTTGTAGACAACAGAATGGCATGTGGTTGGAACTGCCTGTCTCAAGGATCTTTATCTTGCTCACCCTGTCCTGCTCTCACACATCAGTGTTTGGCAAAAATTAGGAGGGACAAAGAGAACAATGTATTTGGTGGACACAGTTCTGAAAAGCTGAATTTGATGATTTGAGCAATATATTGAGACAAAATCAGTTGACCTGTCCACATGGTCTTCCATGAATTCAGCCCTTGTATTTCTCTAAAAAATTTATTTTGTTGAATTTAGGTGCAGATTTGGTCTCTTTTTCATATAAACCCACAGAATAAAGACATTCTAGGATTGATGTTTCATCCACCTGGTTCAGATTAGACTTGTTACATCACTAAAATAGGATTTTATGGCTTTCCTACTATAACTACATTTGAGTGCTTTTAAAAGCTTTTTTTTAATTGGACATGATAATTTTTGAGGCAGTATATTGGCTAATTGTTTAAATCTGCGTTTAGAAAATTGTTAAAATGAATGCTATTTTTGTTATGTAATATGATAAACCACACATGCCCTATAGTCTGTTCTCTAACTAGGAAACAATTAAAATTACAAAAAGTCTACTTCTTGACACTAAATTTTAATGACTTTATGCTTGAATTGTATTGTAGCAGCTCAGGGGAATGCTAATGGGACATTTTGATCCCTCTAAAAACTTCTATGAATGCCCATGTAGGAGCTGAAAAGAAATATTCTTTCAGTCTAAATGACTATAGAGTTAGACTACAAGGACTGCTCCTGACCTTGGTTGCCTCATTTCTAATATTCTACAGTGTGTAGTTGTCACAAGTTAGAACAGCACAAAAGTTGACTGACACTTTTTTTAGACCCCATAACAGAAAAGAATAGAATGTCTGACTTACATAATTGAATAGCTTTCTAAAATATTCAGGTTTGGATACTGAATTCCTATGCAGACCAAGCTTTTACACTGGGAAATAAGACTCACCAATATATTTCACATTTGCCTACGCACCACAGTATTCACAGAACATTTTTTTAATTCACTTCAGTTCAACATTTTAATTGTATGTTAAAACACAAATACCTACAGAGCCAAATAATTCTTGTCGTGGACTGCTGATATTTTTTCCTTTTTAGATGATGGAAACTGCCTGGAGTCCTTAGACAATGGAAAGTTTCAAGACTTCATGTACAAAAGTCATGGAAGAAATACTGGAGCGTGCCCTAAGGGAGATTATTTCATTCCCTCACTTTCTTCCTCACAGAACAGATGTGTCTCAAACCGTGGTCTGAGCATCTACTGAAGTAGTGCTTGCACTTCTAATACAGGCTTTTGCCTTTTTGTTAAGGTGCATAGGTTGGACAGGAGTTGAGGGTGAAATTGAGCTCATGGTTCAGCCTTCTACCAGCTCTGTGACACTGTTCATACGGAGTCATGATCCATCCTTCCATCAGTTTTGTCTTCCAATAGCTCTGAGAATGTCTGTGTAATACCTTAGAGTGCGGGGGAAGTGTTCATTAAAATGTTGCTCATGCCCAAAAGCCTTAGGCAGCCTGACTGATCAATTCTCTCCGGGCTTCCATGGCACAAATTATATCTCTGTTGTGTGAGGATCTTTATTTCTCCTGTCTACATCTAATACTCTTTTCTCTTAAAAATCTTCAGCTGGATTTGATCTCTTCTCAGTCTTGAGCTAGATTGGATTTACATAAACTACAAGCACAGCAAAAGTCAGTACTTGCTGACCACATTGTTTTAGTTTGTAGGGCAGATAGGATGCAAATTCCATTTTATACAGGGCCATCATTTACTCAGATGTGAAGGTCCACATACTGAATTCCTGACTTTATTAAAGCACTTGGACATGGTAAGACATTAATCAGGGCCTTCATATAAATATGGCTATTTCATGGCTTTGTTGGAGTTAATGTCCAGGTCGAATTTGTTGAAGTAGGTACTGTTACGGAAAGATTTGGTCTTGTACTTGAGCTGAAGCTGGACAGGCTCCAGTGAGTGGCTTTCCATGTGCCCAAAACCAAAGTATTAGGCTTCATGTAGTTGCATGGAGGAATGAGTGATCAAAAAGAAGAGATTACTTCAGGACTCAAATTCTTTGATCCAGTATCTGTTATGATACTAATTTGACTTCAAATCATGATCCGGTTTTATTGTCTGGGTAGATATAATTTTTACCCTACTAAAAATAGGCATTGCAGTAACTATGACAAGGATTTTAGGTTGGAAGCCTGAGTTCTAATTTGTTTCTGACTGACAATTAGAAAATCAGTGAATGATTTCGTACCTCAGAGTTGCTGTATTCCTTGTGTTCAGAGGAACTCCAGAATCCTTTGCAGCCAGAACTGCTGTTGTCAAACTTCAGGGACTGAATCCAAGAGATGTGGTTTTCAAATTCTTCCCAACTGGAAGCTGTTTTTTCTTTCAAAAAAACTCACATAGGAATGGAGGGTCTCATTTATCCCCCACAGCATTAAGTTCCCCATACTCTTACACCACATTTTAGCTACTTTGAGAGAGTCACTCTCAACCGGTTGAATTACTAACAAGGTTGGTGTATGAGCTAATAAACTGCTTTATGTTCTGTAGTCACAGCTGGGCTGCTCCCATACCTGACCCTCACTGAGCTATTGCGGTGTGTCTGGACATGTCTTTGGATTTGTGTTACTTGCCTACATGCAATGGGAGCTCTAAATTCTCTTCCCTTATGTTTGCAACATCTTCAGCCTTTTCCTCCTTTCCAGCTTCCCTGATTGCATTCATACAATGACAAAATTCTGTCATTTCATCCTGTATGCTTTCTCAGTATTGGCTGCCAGATAAATAGCATGTGTTTCCTGTTCATTTGTTGTCTTAGACATTGATTTTGCCTGTTTTAAAGGACTTTAAGGTTTGGCAAGGCTAATGTCATAGTGACAGTTGTGTTCTTTCACCAAGTTCTTCCTCTTAGCTTGACTGCTTTTCTGTTCCAGGGGAGAGCAATAACCAATTTTCCTTTTTTGCTTTCATTGCTCAGCTTGATGCTAATCTGCCAGCTTTTCTTTCTCTGATCTCTTATTGTCTGCCCAGCCTCAGTCTTGCTTCCTTTATTCTGACAGCTGCTCCAGACTCGCCTTCTTTTATGTCCTTCACGTATTCGTGTGTCATCTTTGTTGGTGCCTTTGATGTTTGGCATGACCTTACTGAGATCTCTGCTTGAAGGAGCTTGCCTTTCTAGTGGCCCAGAAGGCACCAAAGAAACAAATGAAGGGGAGGAATCATCTGGAACCAATGAGTTCATGGGCTTGCTATGAGCAAGTAATTCTAGGTCTTATCCCTTTTCCGCCGTATGGGACAGTGTGCAACTTCTTATGTTTTCATCCTACACCTTGCATGCTCTGTCTGCATCTGCACTGTCAAGAGAGACCAAGTGCCAAAATGGACTGGGACTTGCAACTGAAAGTTTTCTTCGGTTTAAGCAGCTCATGGATTTTTTTTCTCCATTAGGTTACAATCTTGTTTTTAAGGATAAACATACTTGAGATGCCTTTCATTCTCCCTTTGCAAGATGCAAGTATTTTTTTCCCCCAAAATATGAGGTATTAGATTTTAAAATACTGCATTTTTAGACCAATTGTGGTGATTTCATCCTGGAATTATAGAGGGGTTCCACAATTATATTTTACACAGTGAGGTTAGAATATGCATTCTTTCACTGTGGTATTTTAAAGAACTGATAGGCAGACTTCTATATGCAATTCAGCATTTCATAATTATATTGTATTGAATTTAGAGTATTTGGTCAAGAAATGGGATTATGAATAAACTGGTGGAGTAACTGTATAGCCAGCTGCTTTGAAGTAGTAGTGCTCAGTCATTTAATTTCACGTGAATTTTTAATAATTATTCCACCCTGTTTACTGTATTAAATTCCACTTGGCATGGATTCTTAGACCTGTGTGGCCTGTCAGTGACAGAAGGATTTTGAGACATGAAACTGTTTACTTTCTGAACTTTCATTTGCTTTGCACTTTATTCCTTTTAATAATTAAACGGTTGTTTAATATCTGATGTTGAGACTGGAAGCAGTTCTTTTTCATCTGCTTCTCACCAGCACAGTTGAAGTTTCTCAAAAGAAAAGACATAAGATCTGAATACCCTAAACTATCCAAATTAGTGTACTTTTTCTTGGTGATAAATAGCGCCCTGGAAAGTATCAGTTAATTCAGTCTTAAATCTTTAAGAGGTAATTTTGACAGAGTTCTGTAAATGTAGAAAGTTCAACAGAGTAACCAGAGAAAGGTTCATAATGAAATCCTGGCTTTGGTGGTGAAAACGTCTGTCTAGTTTTAATAAAAGCTTGATTACACTGTATTCATGAGGATTTCTGCAAGTCTGCCCCGATGACATATAAACTTTAAATTAGGCATAGTCAATAAAAGGCCACCTAATATGGTTTCATATTTTGAGAGGTTTCCTTGTAATTGCCCCAGCTAGTTAGTCTGTTTTCTAACCATTTTGGCATCTGCATATGCTGAAAGAAATCATCCTGGGAAAGATGGAGCTTGTACAGCTTGTAATGATGTGAAGTGACCTGACAGAGACCTCCCTCCTGCTGCCTCCTTATTTAGTGACCTTCCGCAAGTGATGAGACAGCAGCCTTCTCCCAGCAGCTGTTTTCTGAATTTGGTCTGACAAATGGTATCATAAAGGTGGCAGGTGAGGTTAAGAGATCTGATCAGAACATACTGATTTAACAGCCACCAAAAGGCACAAAAGAATATAAGGAAAAACAATCAAGTGCTGTCTCTTTATCATTGTATCAGTTTTCTCTGCATGGTCCCTTGTGAAACCTTTTACTGATGGCTTTCAGCTATGTATCATTATAATACCTCCAATAAGCATTACATAATAGGAAAAATATGCTACATTGAGCAATGAAACTGGTGTTAGCCAGTCCTGTGGCCCATATCAAAATGCTCTCACTAGTATTCCCTGTAACAACACTTCCTCAGATGAAATGGACTACAGCATATCAAGTAAGAGTTCATACATCCACTTTAATGTTTTTTGCATACCCCTGTTACAAGTAATGACTGTGACTACTCAAGAGAAAAATAATCCTTTTTTTCTCTCTATAATAGTTCAGACAATTTTCAAGCATATTCTGTGCCATTGCTGCGTTTGCATGGCTAAATAGGCAACATTCAATGTGTTTGTTCTCAAAGGCACTGAGGAAGGGGAGAAAACACAGTGATGATAAAACCACAAGAATTGATTAGAACTGGGTAGACAGTAGCACTTAACTGATTTTTATTGTTGGTTCTCTTACTGACAGTTCAGTAGATTACAAGTTGTCTCCTATTAATGGTGTGGTTTATAAGAAGAAATTTGCAGAATAAGTGCATCTGAGGTGCTCTGACTAGAGTGGCAAATCCTTATTTCAGAAGCACTTCAGATGTTAGAAGCTTTGGAAAGGATCTTCTCTCTTTACTGTAGAGTGATATATCAGTATACACTTGGGCTGGAAATACAAAGACATCATTGGAAATCAGACCTCCTGACTGTATGTGTCAGACCTTCAGTCTAGGATAAGTCAGGAATTCAGGTGCTTACCTGAAATGGAGCTCCTGTACTTAACTTCTGTCATAAAATTATCCTTAACTATTTGAATTCTCCTTATGTTAAAACATTGTATTCTTTAAGGTGCTAACTGAAGAAGTCCCTCAGGTATCTTTATTTGGATGTTTATTTCCTGTGTTTGCTTACCAGCATTAAAGCATAGAAGTTACTTTCTGCATGGCATTGAACTGTTGCAAGCTCTTTACAGGTTACAGATTTTCAGTTGTCATCTTGAAGAGTTTTGAAGACTATTACTACAGATACAGGTAGGTAGGATATGTGTAGATTTAGAGTTCTTTTGTCATAAAGATTCAGTATAAAAAGTACACTGAAAAACTAATATATTCCAAAGATGTTGAGTTATAAAAGGCTCATGCCTCTATGTATGAATGATAGTTTTGGCCAAATGCAACAAAATGTCATAAGTATTAATGTAATGGATTATTAGATTTGTCACATTAATGACACAATGAATTCTAGCACACAGGCATTGTAATGGCGAAGATGACTGGTGGCAATGGAATGGACAGATGGACTTCGAAATGCTTGCAGTGAGAGCTGGAGAGGACCGTTTTTGGTCATTTTCTTCCATTTCAATTTTAGATAATTATCTGAGAGTAAATTGACCCCACAAAAAATTATGAAGAACCATAACTTATGGAGGATGGACAAAGGCATTATTCTGTAGCTACAATCAAGGTCCATCAGGCACTCAGGACCTGAGGAAAAGCTGACAGTTGTACTTGTAGCCGTGCATGGTGTTTGCACATAGTGTGGGAACGATTTATTTCAGCTGCCTGAGAAGCTCAGCATCTGCAGAGTGCTCATGGGTCATCACCTTCTAGGCATAAGCAGACACCTATCCTCATGTTCAGGCCTTGCCTTGCTCCTGCCAGGCAGAGAGGTGGGAAGGGCAGCCCATGGGCCATGAGTGCATCGCAGCAGTGTCTGCTGTAAACATTTATGTCTGCTTCAGCCTGCACATGGGGAAACAGGACATAACAGAAACCCAGCTACAATCTTGTTTACTCAGTCAGCATGTTTAAAGATATAAATATTTTTATTCTTTTTCTTTTGAGTATTTGTCAAGTGCATTTTGGGTTCAGTGGGAAATTTATAGTGTAATGTTTGGTAACAGTTGTATATTTTGAGGATGGTGCCATGAGAAGCAGCATGCCCATGTCCTACCTTGTTTCAATGATCTTTCTAGGCTTTACTGCCATTCTACACACCATGGGATGCAAGTGCCTCCCAAGCCCTCTGACCTGCAGAGGCAAGGGCAGGGGTAGGCATTATGCCTTATGTTTCCTAGGGATAGAGGGTAGAGGCCTTTTGCTCTGTACTGTGGAAGAGTTTTCTCTGATACAGCAGGGTTTTTGTTGCCTAGGTTCTGAGGTAGAGTTCTTCAACCCCTTAAAAGTTGTTGGCAAAGTGACCTTGAAGAAAACTGCCTCAGGTACTGTACTGGGGGATGAGACAGTATTAATGTGTTGACCTAAATTTCAAATCCTATGGTGGAATAGGGTGACAGCTGTGTAAGAAGCAAGTTCACCAACCAGTGTTGTTAAGTGCCTTTGTCCAAGGCATACTGAGGGGCCAGTCAAGATCTTCTGGGAGCTGCTTTGCTAAACCTTGTTCCAGAGGGCTTGTGGACAGTATCAATGGAAGGAAAAATGTGGGGAATACAAAAGTAAAAGCAACTGTGCTACACATGTGAAATCAGATTGTTATGATCTTTGTTGTGGGGAAATAGCATGCAAGAAGGAAAGGCTGTTTTTGTGAAGAGGAAGAAAACCAGAGGGAATGAAGGCAGAACAGAAAGAGCCAAGCATACAGTTTATGGAGCCAAGAATAAAATAAGGTGCAGAGGTTAGAGGAGGCAGAGAAATGCCATGTTTAAGTAAGGAATAAGGGTAAACCAAGGGTAATGCTTGTACTACACTGTAGATTTTGAAGAGTGCATCTTGACCTGCACTCCTGCAATATTTTCCTCTGAAATGTTGTATTGGAAAGGATGGATGCTGAACTGTCCAAAGGACAAGTAGAACCTGCTGAAAGTAGTTGTGGCCATTTGATGAAAGCTTGAGCTTTGGCGTGCATGGATCTAGAAGTAGCTTTCGTTTTTCTTCCCAACCTCAAGTCCTTCACAATCAGAATTCCTCTGCTGCAATTACACTGTTACAAGCAAGCTGCAGACCTCATGTTTTGTTTCTGGCTGTAAGAAGAATTGAATCTTTCCCTAGACACTAGTTTCACCAACTACTATCCTACAGTCTGTCCCAGGTATAGCCCCCCTTACCCCTGGCTTTGGAGTCCAGCCCTTCACACCTTTCTGCCTCTTCTGGGTTAACTTGATCTTCCCATAGGATAAGTCCCAAAGTCTCCAGGTCCCTATGTGCCTCCAAAGAAGCTCTACCCTAGGCCTACATCCCTTCCCAACTTATCCCACCCTAAGATATATCCCAAGAAGCTGCTTTAGGCCTTTTTTGTCTGCTGAATGAAGGATTCCCTTCAGTAGTCAAAAAAGTAGAAACCTGAGAGACAGAAAAGCATTACTTTATGTGGACTTTTGATTTGGAAACAGTTGAATCTTTTTCTGTGTGTTCCTGGCACTGTTGCCTCCTACACAGGCTGCTCAGAGATCCTCCATTGTACATGGGCAGCTTTGAAGGTGTGCCTGTAAGTATTTGCGAGGAATAGAGAAGGTAAGTTGTAAAAATCTGATGGCTAGTAATATTGATGAGGGTGGGTGAATCTCAGGGAGAAATTTAAGGCTATTTTTATCTTTTTCATCCTGGTCCCGATTCCCATTTTGGTACCCAGAATTTATAAAATTAGTAAAATTAAAGTATTTTGGTATCTTTTTTTCTTTTTTTGTATGTAAGTTGTACTTCTTTTGTTAATATACTGGAAAGAGCACGTGCACAGCCTATGTTCCAGTCTCCCACAGCTATATGTCAGTTGGATAACACCACCATAACAGGCCATTTCAGCCTCTCAACAGTTGTCCTTGCCGTTCTCTTGCACAAAATGGTGTTTTTCACCCTTCGTCAGAGATGGAGACGTGCGTGTTGCAGCACTACAGTAAATAGTAAGACAGTTTGTTTTCTTAACCTTTGTCTATCTGTATTTCAAAACTCACAATTTATCTAGTAACTTCATCAGGAGGCTGGGATGTTTCTAAAGCAGCGTAAGCAGAGACACCACATAGCAGAGTTTGTTGGGAGAGCGTGACTAATGGTTAGAAGAAGATCTACCATGACTGTGATTTTAACTCCCAGATTTCCAGTGGGAGCTTTGTGAACAGAAAGCTGCCATCACCTTCTGGGCTGTGTCCTTCCCCTTAGTGTGCTGGGACCTCTCTGACAAGGGGCTCAGCACACACCCCACTATGTCCTCTTCCAGCCAGCTCCTGGTTTTCCTCCCTCAGCCGTGTGCCTGCTTCAGCTCAGGTGCTTCTGTCCCACGGTGACAGACACAGCAAAGAGCTGCAGTGCAGGTGTGTAACTGGAGATATCTGTTAAATCTTTGCAAAGGAACAAACTGCACATTTAAAATATAAAAGTGAGCATTATAATGGACGCTATGCCAGAATGCATTTTTACTTTTGATTTTAATAGTCCCAAATGGATTTAGTAATTTCCTTTCTGTTTTTTTTTTTGGTGGTTGTTTTTCTACCTTGCCTATGCTGCATTACTACATTCTATGAATATATAAATTCAGCCTACAAAGCTTAACATGCTAGCATGTGGAGCATATGGAGAGTTAACATATTAGCAGTGGGAGAGTTGGGGTTTTTCAAGTTGAAGGTGTGTGTTGGGTTTAAAGTGTCCAGTCTTCTGGTCTTGAAGACACTTGGGATGGGATTCTTTCTTCCTCTGTGCATATTCTGTTCAGCAAGTTGACAGTCTGATATTGATTAAGGGTTTTAGGTGCAACAGGAGTACAGCTAATAAGAAAATAATTAATTTCTGTGCTGTGCTGCTCCCTACTGAATTGTCTGACTACCAAATACATTAAGGAGTTAACAACTGAGGTGTTCTCCTAGAGGAAAGCTGATGAAGCTTGGTGGTTTTACAGCTGAAGAGCAGGGATTTAGAACAAGCTGTGCCAGCCTACGAAGCTTCTCTCTCTATTCTTATAATAAATTGTGATAAGACTTATCATAAATGATCATAAATTAGTTATGCTAAGGTGGTAATCAGCAACAGGCAGCTAGTGGTTAGTGCATCAGGGTCTTTAAATGGTTAATGGGTAAAGAGGTAGGGTAAAGAGAAGGAAAAGTGATTTTCCAGTACGTGCTGCATGTTCCAGGAGCCCTTTCTGTGCAGGAAACAATCAATCCCATGGTCATAGTTAACTGTCAGTAATTTACCATATTTGGATTCCCAAAACAAAATGCAATGTTTAGTTCAGCTTTGAAGGGCAAACAGTTCCTTATGGAGCTTAATTGCTTTGTTTACATGTAGCTAGTTACTTATCACGTGGCAAGAACAATAGGCCGAGTGCCTTGCTTAACCCATGATCAGAATGAGATAAAACACCGAAGACAGTGAGGCTGTATTTCTTAAACAGACCACAAGTCAGATGCAGCCTCCTTGGCCGGCTGTCTCCTAGAAAACCTGCTGCCTGGCATACCCTTTGTCTCCACAGCAGCTGTGTGACTTTGCCATATGTCCTTGCTGTCTGATCTTCAACTAAAAGGAAGTGGTGTTTCTTGGGTCTCTCTATTTCACGTGGACCAGGCACCTTCCTGAGAGCTGTGTGACTCACTGACCCTTCCTGGCACAGTGCACACAGTGAACATCAGACCATCACACCAGCCTTTGACCTCACGTTACCCCACAGCTTAACCTGGACCATGCCCAGTTTGCAACAGAGGCAGCTGGGTTTCCTCCTCCCTGTAAGGAGGCAGGGCAGGGCCTTGGGGAAGCGTGAGCCTTGATTTCTCAACCAGCCACACCTGTCTTGTGGGGTGAGGAGCAAAATGGAGTTGCTTAGTTAAGGCAGATCTCTGCCAGTCAGTCATGCTTGCTACTGACAGGAGGCCTTTTAACAAGGCTGCTTCAGCCATGCCAGAACACTTTTCTTGTTGTCATGCAGTCCTCCAACCACAGGCAGTACCCTGTGATCCAGCATGACAGGAGTGCGTGACCCAACACGTGCTTTCCCTGCCCAGAAGTTGAGAAGTTCATTGTCAGGTCTGCCAGATTAA
The DNA here is from genome assembly GCA_013397155.1 of Irena cyanogastra. Taxonomy (NCBI): domain Eukaryota; kingdom Metazoa; phylum Chordata; class Aves; order Passeriformes; family Irenidae; genus Irena; species Irena cyanogastra. Next base: position 666,425 of record VWZV01001820.1, on the reverse strand, counting down.
CAGAGACAAAAGAAATCTTTTGGTTGGGACTGCAGCTCTCACACCCTCAAGGAGTCCCTTGTGTCTTGGGGGAGCATGGGGCTCATGCCAGGTCTCCCTGCCTAACTGAGTTTCCCTGTGCTCTGAGCAGAGAGGACATTCCAGAGATTTTTATCTGTTTGCTTCTCCATTTCACTGGTGGCTTTTCCCCTCATAACATCTAAATTAAAAGTCAGAAAGTTTGCTGAGAAAGACTCCTAGTTTGTACCTCAGGTAGTTTCTTTTGGCAGAAGGGAATTCTCCATTACACCTGCTTGTACCAAAGGAGTAAGGTAGATGTTCTCCATTAATTTGCCAGAAGTTAAGTAAGCTTCAGCCATCCCTGCAAACTGGAGAACAAGTCACTAACATCTCTTATTTTGTAAGACCTGTGTGCAGCTGGGAATGAGAGGCCTTTGAAAATATGCACAGAAAGTTTTAAGTGCAGGAGAGCACCTGCAAACCAAAAATCTTCTTTATCTTTTTCCATGAGTAAATTATTAACTGGCACAGTTGTGTGCTCAAATCTTAGGTAGAGTTTACAGTTGTCACTTGCACTTGAAGGGGTGTAAATGGAGGTTGATATTCTTTATAGCAGTCATCTCCACAGCTGTTGCTCTTCCCTCGGTAGGCAATCTCTCACTTGCAGAGGTGATGCAAGGCAGAAATATTGCCTATTTTTGTATGTTTGTGGTACAGAGGAACCAAAACATGCAAATAACAAGACCACAATGACAGTGGTGTTCCAGAGAATACCACAAATTATCATTACCTTTTCATAGCCTTTAGACTATGAAAATCAACTTTAAAAGTCTACTGAAGATTTAAGCACTAAGAGCCCCTTCACCTCCATCACCACCTAAATAATATGAGCTGCTTCTAGAGCTGGAGGCCTCCTCAGTAAGATTACCACTTGTTTTGAGCTTATACAAGCATTTACAGCTACCATATAAATTGAAATGTTAGCATGTCTGCTCTTGCCTTGTCATTCTTCTGTTTGTGTAACACAGAACCCAGTAGTCATCATAAAAAAGAAAACCTTTGGAAATACTTCTCTGTGGAGGAAAACTCTGGACAAGGATCAATTATATTCCTCACAAGAATTCAGCATCTGAGTCAGGGGTTCCCAGAGACTAACCTGAAAGATGCTAAGTATGTGACCCTCAGGAAAATTTTCAGATTGTGGCTTTTCTGCACTGTCCTGCTGATTTTTTTTTTTTTTTTTTTTTTTTGGTCATGCAGCCACTAGCCTGATGTCCCACCCATTAGGTTGGCCTCCATATACAAATCTCAGGGAACTCCTGAGTTCGTCATCCAAGAAAACCTTTATTTTGGAATACAGACTGAAAAAGATAATCTATTTTGTCAAGTGTTTCCACACCTCTGTAAACATGCAGTCTCCTCTGGATGATCTCATGCATATATTCATCAAAGTTCTTACTTTGCCTTGAGACCACATTTGCAGCAAAACAGTAATATATGCAATATAAAAAGGTTTTGGGTGAGATCCAGTACAAGCATCTCATGGTGAAATCATTCTTAATATTATTTAACAGCTACCTGGTGTCTGATCCAGACAAACTGGTCACAGCTACACCTTCCTTTAGACACTTAAGTCAATGGCACCTGTGAGCCTTAGATGCTACATGAATGTAGGGCAAGGAGGACACAGATCATAATTTGTCTCTCACGTTGTCAAGCGCATTCCTCCTCCATTTTTTGACAGTGGATTGTTGCTAGAGTGGCACTGCTAAACAGGTACGAGCTCATCAGCACTCTTTACCGAAGAAACCTTGTCTGGAAACTCTTACCTCTCTCACTGAAAGTAGAGGGAAGGGAAATTGGAAGTCTCTGGCTTAAGGAAAACCATTTGGTACTACAAAAGTTAAGTGAAGATCAGCTAACCTGCTGGAGCATCACAGGCTGGAAACCTGAATGTTCTGGCAGATGCCATCATTTTGGCAACGGTGCAAGTGGCAGTCCTGCAAAGTCCTCATGGTCTTTATCACGTAGTAGGCAGTGGCATTGCTGCCCTGGATGCAAACATCCTGAAAAAGAAGTGGTTATTTAGTGACTCCACAGAAATAAATTCTTGGACACAGTTGATACCACAGGTATTGAAGTGCAGGGTCACAATACGAGTACTGTAGGAGGAGTTATCATTGTTGCCAGTGACAGATGTAATACCTGCCAATGATTATGTCTTTCAAAACAAAATCCCCAACACCAAACCCAGCAGTCTTACAAACTCCTTGCTTTTCAGCCTTCAAAACTCTTCCGGAGAGTTTTTGCTAATGGGTGGTCTAAAACCAAGGCTGATTAAATATCTGCTCTGCCTCCTGTCACCTTGGAAACAGGGAATGCCTACTGTGAAAACAGTCTGAAGGATCCAGGATGGAAATTCAGATGTTCATGTACAACAGACTTTTCCCTCTTTTTTGTTGCTCAGAACAATATGAGAGTCCACAGCAAGGTCTGTATTTCCAGCTATGTGCACAGTGTAACAAGTACATTGAGGAGGCTTATGGCTGACAACACTTCATGGTAAATGCTGCCTTGGAACTAGGAGTGCCCATGTCTCTACTGCTGAAAGTAGGGAAAAAACTTACTTTCACACTCCATGATGCAGGGCATGCACCCACGCAGTTTTAGCTCCTTATTTATTGTAGCCAGTTTATTGTGGGCCATGGTAACTATCTATGTCTGTTCTTGCTTGCATCCCTGGGAGATAATGAGATTGTGTAGTGGTTATATTGACAGTAGGGTTTCTTTTTCAAATTCCTTTGCTTCTGTGTTGTTCTTCATGCAGCCCACTGAAATAATCTCTTTGTATACTGTGGAGTTCTTCTGAGAGGTTTTTCTGTTTTGGTGGGTACATCCATAAAAAACAAGGAATTCTACCTTGCAGTTTTGTTCTCTCAAAACATCAGTCTACATCCACCCATTTAAGTCATCTTACTTTTGTCCCTAATCTGTCTTAATATCTTCAGGCAACCGAGAAACTGGCCTTTCATCTGTCTTGAACTCTTGAGAATTGCTCAACAGTTGCACAAAATTGTTTTTCCTCCTCCTGCTGTGAAGATAGTACCAAATTAGGAGTGTGTTGTGGGCCAGGCTTTTCCCAATTGCCAGGGGCTGTGATCTCATAACCTAAAGATGGAGAGATGTTCCTTGCTATGCTTGACATGGAGGCCTGAAAGTCCTGTGCTCCTTTAGGCATTTTAAGGTTCTCAGTGTCTTACAGGGACTTTATTTCCCAGCTTTTCTGACACTTAACTGTGTGTGGCCAGGTAAATATTATGGGGTGTGCACAGCCAAAGAGTACAGTACCCCTAAAAGATAGTGGAAAGAAATCGACCTAACATTAATCATGGCCTGATTTTCTTGCTCCTTTGTCAGAGTCCATTATGGATTTAACAGTTTGTGGTAACTAAAATGTTGCCCTTCTAATCCTATTTTTCACTAAATTTCAAGAAAGATGCCAGGATTACCACCTTGGGTTTGGTTTGGGGGTTATAGTCTCAACACTAGTGATTACAATGAACTAGGATCCTCAACTTCAGATCACTGCTTGATGTCCTCTCACCCTGGAAATTAAATTATGCTGATTTACATGTCTGCATCCGTTGTCTTTCCAAAATGCACAGCTTGGTTTTAAAGATAAATGCTTGCCATTTTGGGACAGACTGTGTGCTAGGTTTAAGTTCACTTAGCAAAGCTTTTTTATTGGAGCGGCTCATGTAACTTGTTAACATGCAAGAAATTATTAAGCTTTCACTTCCTCCACTCCCATTTCCTGTTTGGATGTTGAAAGGAAGCCCTGATTGCTAATTTCTGATTAGCCAGCAACCCAGAGTGAACTTAATCCTGTGGGTTTGTGTGGTGCTTGCCTATGCAGATACAGCCTCACTCAAGAGTGGGATTGCTGCAGCTCCCGTTTCATGGAGAGGGCTGTAAACAATCTGCTCTGCTTTCTGTGAATTCATGGCCTGCCTTCTGAGAACAGAGGTAATGCCTGGCCTGCCAGAGCTTGGGACACTTAAACATACTGTTTGCTGCGGTAGAGAAGAGACACATAAAAGTGTTTTTCCAGTCTTGCTTGCCCAGGAGGTGGCACTGTGAAGTAGTGGGATTTTTACCTGCAGCGTTTGTCGTCTCACCCGACTGTGATTGTTTGAGACGTGACAGATGAGCGAAGTTCCTTTGTCAGTAAAAACAGAGTGACTTGTACTTCTTTTAGGATGCCTCAGTGTTCTCCTGTGTGAAACACATTGTACTATCTGTTTTGCACTCCTGTGTTAGGGAACTGACCTTCACACATATTCTTGTGCAGCCACGATCAGAACTGGGTTTGTGGGTGAGATTGTTCTGGCCACAAAAGAAGTGGTGATGTCTTTGGAGCATCTTTACTTCTGAGGCTTTTATGCAAGTGTGGGGCTGACATTCAGTGAATCTTAGAGAGGTCTAGCACCAAGCCTGAATTTTCCCAAGGAAAAACAGTTTGCCTTCCTAGAGAACAGCTCTAGAATTTCATGTTCTCAGGAAAGGATTGATAGAGGTTTTGTAAGCATCCTGTGTTCTCAAAATAACAGGTGCTGGTTTTCACTTTAGTTTGTTCTTTTCTTGTGTGTGTTTTCAAAACGTGCTCTCTCTATCTCATCCAATGGTGGTAGAGAAGCGTTGTGTCATTTAACCAATCAAGTAGCTGTTAGCGAAAGACCCTATAAAAGGGGAATAGATTATTAGAATAAACACCTTCTGATTCTTTGGAAATTCTGAGTCTTTCTCCTCATTCTATGGTCAAGAGTGACATGCAAGTCCTTTGTGTCCCACTTGATATTTCCCAGGCCTACTAATAAAGCAGCCAAAATGAAGAGCTATATACATGTAGCATGTGCTAGAAAACCGGAAAGTTTTGAGGAGTGTCTCTGGGATCTCTCTGTCCTGCACACATTGTGCTGTGCTCCTGTTAGAGTACTGGTTGCTCTGGTTTAGTGCTTGTGTATAACACACACAGCTTTATTAAGGGATCTCTGACCCCACCTGCAAGTGCCTGACCTGACTTGTGCTGTCAAATGCAGGGCAACACAGCTGAGATAAATCTAGAAAATCTTCCAGGTCTTTCATTTTTATAATGGTGATAAGCTGAGACCGTTTTCATTTCTCTCTCCAATAAAAGCCTGAGGTTAGGAGCACATATGGATCTGTGTGTAATTCTGATCTTGGAATGGATATAATACTTTATAAAATCTTAGGCAAGCTTATTAACCTGCTTATTTTAATTCTCAGAAAGGTGAAAAGGGGTAATGCTTTCATAACACAAGAAAAACAAGAACATATTTGTAACACAATGTAACAAATATGTTCACAATATACTTGGAGCTAGAAATGTTACGGGAATGCAAAATACTTTTGTTATTATTAATCAAATATTAAGTGGCCTATATACTTATAACAAAGGCCTCTTAGCAAACATCCTTTAAAATAGCCTGACCCTTTCCACTTTTTCAGAGACATTAATAGTTTCCTGGCTCAGTGTTTTAGGAAATGTCGTCATAGTCTGGAGGAACCAATAAAAACATAAGTCACCTATTTTGTCTGATCATTTTACGCCAGGATATTTGAGGCTGGAAGCTGTGGAGGGGTAGGAGGGGACTGCTTCGTTTGTGTGGGTGGAAGATGTAGAGGATTTAATACTGCTTTAGTATAACTTTACATATTGGGACTCTAGAACTGTGTGAAAAATAGTATTTTTTGAGTTCACAGACAGAGGCTTTAGATAGTTTTTGTAATCGTTTAATGATTTTTTTTCTCCTTCCTGTGCTATTTATTGCTTCAGTGCCTGATGAAAGCGATGTTGTCTTTAGAGAAGAGTATTCTGATGGTTTTAGGCTTTCATTGTCCTTTAATGAAGAGGTAAGAGCTCTTAAGAAATGGCAGTGCCTTAAAACAAACGTTGGTAGATGATTATGGCGATATGATTGGTGGGACAATAGCTTGTTTGGTATGGTCAAAGGAGATAGTTTACTACAAGCAGAAAATGTAATTACTTAAATGGAAGAACTCCTACTATATGAAATCTTAGTACAAAGCATTGTTACATGACAGTGTGAAAAGCAAACCATGAGTGTCTGCAACTGGCATCTGGTGACACTTTGTTCTCCATTATAAATGGCAGCTTTTACAGTGGGACAAACCCTGCCATCCTTCCACGGTTTTTATTCTCTCTCTTCTGAGGCAAAGCTTCCAGAAAGTGTGTTTGTCCTGACTGTGATCTCTTGGCTGTGGGGAGCAGATATGCATTGCAGTTTTTCCCTTAGTGTGCTGTTGTCTACCCAAGCTCCACGCAGCCCCTCAGAGGTAACATCTGTTACTATTGATTTATGCTTGGTTCCGTGGAGCTGGGGAAGGCTGTTCTGACCCCATTTATCCTCTGCCTCTTCCCAGAGTGTCCTCCAGAGAGGACCAAAGTTTTTGCCCGTTTTTGGGAAGTCACGCTCTGTGTTTTCTCTTCTGTGTTCCATCAGTGTTGGAGACCAGTATAATGTTTGTCAGCAGTCTAGAGAAACTGAAGGGTAACACTTACTTCATCCCGCATAGCTATCTTTACAGAAATGAACTGTGGCACCAAAAGAGACAGCCACCACCACTGCAAGCTGCACCATGATGCATTATGTGGACTGTTCTCCTCACCTGTCCCCCAAAGTAGAAAAATCAAACATGATTTCTTTTCAGCTTCTGCTGTAGCCTCAAACACAAGTTATGTGCCGCTGTCAGTGGTTCACTAAGAGTTCAAACCATGTTCAGGCTGCAGTTCGGGGTCTGCAAACCCCCATTAAACTGTGCTTTGGGATTTCAGAAAGATGCAAAAGGAGGGCGAGGGTACCAAGATACCCTGATTAGAGTCCAGCCCAAAGGGGAAATTGCTGCTAATCTAGTGCATTTGTGTTTCATGAATCCAACAAGGTGTTATGTAAAGACTTACACAAAAAGCCAACAAATGAAACCGACAAATGAAACTTTTTAACTCTCACCAGCCATCTGCCCTTTGTTTTTGGAGGCTTTTCTCTCCACCTTTGAATTTAATGTGCCGAATGCTGCTTCTTACTCTTTTTCAAGCTGAGTGTGCATCAGCCCTGTGGCAAAGAGACTGTGTCCTGTTACTTTTCACTCATGACAGCCAGTAGGAGATGCTGCCACAGCAGAGGTGTCCCCTTTGTACCTGTCAGTATGGCTTATCCCTTTTGTGTATGTTTTAGCAGGTCAGGCCTAGACTTGTTACTGTGAACTATGCCATGACATACCCCTTTGAAATTCCTTCTTATGCTGGAGCTGGATCTATGTGTGGAGGTATCCCTGGAGTGTCGGTATCCCCTAGCAATTGGTGATACCAGGGTCACTGCTCGGTCCCAAAGCATACTATGCAGGCAGCAGCCAAACTAAGGCAATTTCTTTCCCAAGTAACACCATTAGAGACCTGAAGAGACATGCATTGAGCAGGATGTGTAGGTGAAAGGGTACAACACTGTTATTGTTGTTGCTTGTTCCCACGACAAATTCAGAACAAAGTGGCTATGTCAGATGCTCCTACCAGCTACTTGGGAGCTTTGGAGTAGACAAGTCTCTCTTTCTGACTTGTAACCTTCCATGCTTGGGTTTCATCTCATTCATCAGGGTGTGTAGCCCTGATGGGAGAAGTAGCTTTTTCTGTCGTCCCTGTTTTTTGGGTGTTCAGGTTCTAGGGAAGGCAGAGCTCTTCTCAGTTAAATCCTTAGTTCAGTCATTTGCAAATGGGAGCTTTTCAATTTTTATTGGTGTATGGTTAAACTGTTTAGAGCTGTACACGTATCAATTCTAAAATAAACACCTCTCCCATCCCTCAGAGGAATTGTGACCTCAGAAAGAACCAGACTGAAAAATAAGACTATCATTTTAATCCTCAGCTTGTGCCCCCCTCCTCTCAGGCTTTTGTAATGATGGCTGGAATTTCTTCATTGACTGTAGGATTTTTTCCAGTTAGCAGTGACATTCTCCCAAACCAAAAACTATTCAATCCTACCCAAAGAGATTTAGTGAAACTGTGGAGAAGATGAAGGCAAACTACTTATTACATTTTTGTCTTATTCCTGTGTCCTAGCATATGACTTGGCCATAGCAGTCGTGTGAAAATGCGTGACCTGTTCTGTAAAGCTGAATACACTGGTCTCTGTGTTTACAGCAGATACAAGGAAAAGGTTTTGTCTTCAGGCATGTCTGTGCAGGGCCTAGAACACTTTTGGCTCTGCATAAGAAATAATAATAATAAGGCCAAAACCTTTCTGCCAGCTAGTGAAATGAAAATTCTGTACTTCACAGTTATGTCATTGGAGAATTATATTTCATTAGAGCTGATATTAAAAACCCTGATGTCAGTAGTGAAATGTGGCTGACTTCAAATTTGCAAAACACATAGGAAATTTTTTTGTAATGTGTTGTCACTTTAGAAGTCTGGCAGTCCTTTAGGTTCACTCATAAAACTCTAAGCTCTCAGAAGGGGAAAACCCCAAGGCTATTTCCCCTAAGCTTTAAAAGCTTTGCTTTTACTAGCAAATGCCATTTTTACAAAGTATATGCAAGTAATGTTCTGGATGCTTCAAACAGCAGCAGCTGTTAGGACTTTCAGGTTGGAGAACTGGATTAAGTAGTCATGAGAAGTAAGTTATTCTAGATGTTTAAATGGGAGCTCTTAGGAAGTCAGTGAACAGGGTAGAGAATAGCTGTCCAAACTGTTTCTGGTTATTACGTGCAAAAACACACCACTTGTTTTGCTGTTTTCCCTTCCCATTTGGTGTCTCACAGGCTTGCGTTACTGGGAAGGACTGTGTGCACAGCACTTGTGTTGAGTTGGTTCCAACAGGTCAGTGAGCTGCAGAACAGTTTCCATGTTAGTTTTCACAAATTTATGAAGTACTTTTAAATCAGACTTTTGTGTTAGTCAGAGTAAAGACATGAAGGGGTGTATGTGAGTATATGTATTAGCTCTTATTTTTGCTTGCTAGACAATATTTAAATGTCCAGTGCAGTATGTAAGATTATTTCTATTACAGTTATATTTATTGTAGGAGATGGTAAATGATATTTGATTCTAGGCAGGATTTTCTGCTTTGAGTTTTTGCTCAGATGTGGAAAACTTGTGAACATCCATATATAGTCATTTGCTAATAGAAAAATATATTATGGTTAAACAAGCAAATGCAAACTGTTTGTGGCTTGAAAATAGGATAATGACTAGGTATGTATCCTTTTCTGCTTGGATACATCAAACTCCACACTGTTCTCCTTATTGAATACTACACTGGGCAATAGCCGTTGTCTGCTACATCCACCCAGAACCTGTTTTGGTGCTGTACCACCAAATAAGACAGACAGTGGCACAGTTCACATTTGGGGGATTTTTCCCTACACGCTGATTATAATCTCTTTTCTCCACGTTGATTTTTTACCAGACTTTTAGGAGTTTGCTATTTTCAGGACTTCTCTCTCTCTTTTGAAATCTGCCAGCAGTGATAAGGGCCCATATCTGATATACAATTGTAAAACATCCTCTGCAAGATTTTCTTTAAGAAGGAGTCTCCGATCAACCTGGTACAACCTTTCTTACAGGTCTGTCCAATTGTGTATAGCATTTCTTAAAAATTCACTGGAATTAACGGCATTAAAGTGGTGAATCTTAGTAATGTGAAAGCTGTTTAGTGGACAGACAGGGTTGAAATGCCAGTTAATCCCTGGCTGGGCAGATGCAGCTGTTCCTTTTTTACTTTGTCAGCCTACTTGTGTGAGCAGGTCATTGTCTCTTTGGTGAGACAAAGGAGTGGGATGCTTGTGTGTAAGGGTTAGATCAGCCTGTGGGATCAGGGTCTGGTTAAGGGAGTTTGTTTTTATCAGCACATTCTGGGACAAGTGGAAACTGGATGGTTTGGATTATGGAAAGTCTCTGAAGTGTGCATATGTTCAGCTTGTTAGCTTCATGTACTTGGGGACTGTAAAATCAGTGACAAACCCACCTTTTTTTTTTTTTTTTCTTTCTCTCAATTTTTTTTTTGGTTGGTTGTTTTGGTTTCTTTTTGTTTTGGTAAAAATAGTAAAAGCATTGAAGCACTTTCTGGAAACAGAAAACATTCCCAGCTTTTATGGACATGTGGTCAGTCAGCTCTTGCTTGTTCCCTTATAAGCAATATTCTTAACGGGAAGAAGTTGCTACTATTTCAGGTCAGTGTGTGTGTTTTATTTTACAGTTGCCATGGCACTGGTAAGACAGATATGTTCTGTAGTTGTTTGTCTTGTTATAAGATGTGAATTTTATTTTCAGCACTGTATTTGCAACATAATAGAGTGTGCAGTAATTTTCCATACTTCACCAAAGTTGCCCATGTTGGAGTTACTGCACTGTTTTTTTCTTGTTTGTCATGTTATGTTTTATGTGCCCACCTTTGGTGCACTAGAGTCAATAGCTCCCACATACAGCCTTTGAATTTTGGATATTCTATAGCCTAGTGGATACTTAAGGTTAGAGACATTATGTCATGGTTGCAATCTTACATAAACACAAACCAGAGAGCCTAATCTAGTAGGTTTTTTATACAGCTCAATAAACTTGGCTGAGCTACAGCTTATCTTCTGAGGAGGTAACCAGTATTGATTTAAGGACTTCAAGTGATGGAGAATCTAACCAAGATTAGTTATAGCTACTAAATTTTATTGAGCTCTGTCAGTGTTTAAAAATGTAACTTTACCTAAAATAAAGTGCAGCAAAGCAACAGCAGTGGCAGCCATAGCAAAGATCCACCATCTCTCCTTTGTTTTCCTCATGTTTTCTCTTTTTTTAGTGATATTTTCATCACACTGCTTGGAAACAAATCACACAGTACTCCAGCTTTTACTTATTACTATTACAGGAATTATTTTAGGGGAGTCTGTAGGCTTTGCAAAGTAAATTTGACAGTCTGAAGTGTGTTGGCATAACTAGAAATGAGTCGAGCCCGAGACACACTGACACTGGCGTTGAGTCGGGGTTTTCCCCTGCTACGGGTGCCTGTTACTTTGATGACACCTGTCGTTGGTTCACTGAGAATCAGCTTTACTGACTGACATGCGTCTGTTTATCACACAGGAAACTGCAGTGAGGTGCCTGCCAGTGTCACAAGGCTCTCTTACCCCTACACGTGGCATTAAGCTGGAATATAATATTGAAGAAAGCCAGAATTTTTATGTTGCTGTGTTGTGGTTAGCCAGATCAAGTAAAGCAAACCTGTTTTGTCTTTGCATCGCTTTGGCCTTGCCTTTTTGGTTTATTTGTTTGCTTGTGGGGGTTTTCTTTAGTTTTTTTTGTTTTTTAAAATAGCTGAAAATATGGATCAGTTTTGGAGGAAATAGTGAAAGGGAAGAAGCCCATAGCTACCAAAACAAACTTGACTGATGCTGAGTCATGAGAGTGGTAGACCTGTTCATCAAGTTTATTAGCAGTGCATATAAGAAAAATGTAAAAGCATTTTCTGCTGTTGCAGGATGCTAGGTTTGAAAATAACAAGAAGTCAACCCTTTCAATTACAGCAGTGACACAGCCAGAGGCTGGTTTGGGGGTGGCACCACTTGTATATCCTTCCTACAAGGTATCTAAAATTTAGTTAGGCAAGAGGGATACACAAAACACCCACCTGTCTGTTTAGTTGAATTTGCTTCTTGTTGGACAGCGTTTAGGGGCTTTTGAATTAAAAACAGTTAAAAATGGTATTGCTGCCTTCAGCTGTTTCCTTAACCTCGATGAAGTCATCCCTTAGCAGATAAAAGGGCAAAGAAATGCTTTGCCAACCAAAGGTATTTGCAGAAGAGGGAGCTCGTGATTTCTGTCACACCTGTTTGTAGCAGTATGCCGTCATGGCTTGTTTTCTTTTAAGGTTCCATGAGATGAACTGAAGAGACTGTTTTTCCTGTATACATATACAAGAGTTAAGTTTCTAAACTTAAGACATTGGTTTTCTGAGCATCAATATGATCAACTCTCATTCAAGCTAGCAGAAACTTGACTGAGAGTGAGAATTGACCCAAACTCAAGTTACAGCAGCGGCAGGTTGGCATCCTCTTTTTGGATGAGCCATTTCTCATCGCAGATGTAATCGGAAGAGTATTGCCATTGTTTTGTTCTTAATTCATATGCAGTTTATAAGACAGCTTTTGTTCCTGATAAGAACATGTGGTCTTGAACCATTTAAAGCTTTCCAGGATTTGGGGTTCATTACTGTTGTAAAAGACTTCAATAACAAACTTCTTCAGTTGGTTTTCTGTATTTATTTTATGCTTATTATTTTCAAATTGATACTCATCACTGCCATTTCTTGACAATTATGAAATGAGCTTTCAATTAATCAGTATGCTGTTTTTGTTGAGAGAGATCCTTCCTAATTGTCTCTGTTTTCTTTTCTTGGCATATACATTTTTCTATGCTACATATTTATATTAAGTGGTATAAAAATGATGAACTCAACTTCTTCAAGTGATATGTTACAAACAAACTGTGAGTGTAAATAAATGCAATTATGTGCTGGCAATTAAGAGGTTAAATTAAGTTTCCCATTTAAGAAACAAGGTGGGAAGGTTGTCTGAAGACTCTTGGGGCTGTGGTCACAGGTCAGCAGGGGACCCACTGTCACATGGGTACCTGGACTCTGTGGGGCTTACACAGTTCAGTGCTGCTGCTGCTGCTTTTGCTATGAATGACTTGATGTCCCTGTGTTCCCAAAACTTGCCTTCTAAACTGTACCTCAAACAGAATACCTTGCTTGATCCTAATGCTATAGGTGGCACTTAGGACTGTTGATGCAACTTTTTAGCAGAATCTGTAGTCAGTGGTGAAAACCAAAAGAGCATCAGAGTGAAAAATGTTTTGGCTCCTTAACTTAAATGCTGACATCAGCTCAGCTGAGCTCCCAGATTCCCATTTGGCAAAAGACAGATTACATAAGCAGCAGTAATTTTCCCCATGCTTGGAAAGAATTGGTTGAAATGCTTAGCAACTCCCCACAAGTGCAGCGGGCTGCTGCCTGCAGTGATTGGTCAGAAAGCCAAATTACCTTTTGGCGGGACCATGGTCAGCCAGCCCAGCTCTGCCTGCTCTGCTGGCCACTCTTCCTCCTCTTCTCCCAGGGGGTGTGCTGGACTAGCTGAAAGCATCCTGTGTGGCAAATCCAGCTTGGGAGCTCTGGGTGGGGCTGCCCTGAAGGTACCCACAGTTAGGATGAATGTTGAATGAGGTTTATGAAGTTCTTTGCCTGATAGTAAACTAAAAGTTAAAAAAATCAGACAAATGCTCAATGCATCTCCTAAAGAGAGAAGGACTGTCATTTGGAAAATTCACCTTTGCATTTGTTTGGAATTTATTTTCATGCTGTCTGGGAGGATTGTTTTGTCTGAAATGAAGTGCCTCTGTTTGTGCTTCCAGTACAGATGCCTTTCATTCTTCCTCTTATAAATTATACCAAATGCTCAGCAGGAAGAGCAGATGTTCACCAATTACAGAAAAACAAATTAATTGTAAAGGAAAAGACATCTGAAGGTGAGGCAGGGCATTTCAGTTGCCAGGTCACTCTAGTATGGGACAATCTGCTACATTTTGTAAGCACAGACAAAGGCAGAGAGAGGATCCCAACTGGTACCCTGCCCTGGACTCCTCCCAGGCCATCACTGCGGCCATCAGCCCACCAAAGTCCTACCTCCACAGCCACAGAGGAGCACAGGGTCACATTGACAGGAAGAAAACTACCTAAAGACACAAAGAAAGGGACACCAGGTCTGGAGTCCTTTCCAGGACTGTCTGAGGAGAGCCTCAGCCCCAGAGTCCAGATCTGAAACCCATCAAGATGAGTCAATGCCAGAGCACTTTTTGGAGATATCTGGATATATGTGTAACAGTCTGTGCCAGCAGCTGGAGTGGGCTTGTTTGTCCAGGTGCCAGCAGCTGGGAGCACTGGGATCCAGAAGTGGCTACTGGGCAGACTCTGTGAGCCCAGCAGCTGGAGGAATCTGTATTGCTCATGTGCGTGGACATGCATGTATGTGTATAAACATACACACACGTGCATAATAAAGACACATGTATCCATATAAAACAGACATATTCTGACTAGGAGACCCCTTCCTGTTCAGCTGAGGAGGGGCTCTTTGTCCTCTACTGAGAACACATTTTCAGCCTTGCTGCTGGTTGCACCTGGGAGCGTGGGGCTGTGCAGCCTCAATTCTTCTGACAGCATTGTCAGATCAGGCCTATTCCACTTATTCTCCTATTGAAAGCCACCCAAAATCAAGTAGATGAGGAACATGCAAACTGAAATTTTTAGAGACTGGTAAACATGTGTGTTTTTAGACTTTGTACGGTACCAGGTGAGTAGCAGGATCTTGAGCTAGTGGTATGGATAGGCAGTAAAGGAAATTATGGCTGACTGTTTTAAGCATTGATAAGCAGTGACATCCAGTTGTGCTTCCTTGAAGACTTTTCACTCTCCTGTGAAAGGATGGCCTTTAATAACCTTTTAATGCCCCTGTGCCTTGGATATTCCTCATAATGCTGTAATCAGTGTCCAAAATATTTGGATAAGAGGAACAGTAACACAACATGACAACTTTCATCTCCTGATGGACATTATCATAAAATTCAGTGGAAAATATGCAAATAAAATCTGACAGTAAATTCCAAATATTGTTTTAAAAGAAAACTTTTTAAAAGTGGTGCTTATTTTGCAGCTGGATGCCATCACCTCTTTCCTTTATCATTGGTCAGTTTGACTTGTTAGAATTTGCCTAGTGGCTAGGTTTTATTCACCACTGCTCTTGTAAAACCATCACAGTTACTTTCCTTTGAATTTTAAAATCCTGCTCGTTTGGATGACCCGCACATCATGCATTTTAAAAAGTTAAAATTAAAAGCAGTTCCCTTGCCCCAAAACAAATTTCTAGCTTGACTTTTCCTCCATTTGAAAAACTTGTGGCAGTTGAATTAGGAAAAAGATGGTAAAAACAGGCTTGTGTGGAGAAAATAAAACTAATCACTCAGGTATCACCAAAGGGGAAATCTGATGAGGCAGATACAATCTAAATTGGGGTTTGAACAAGCTAGCAGCTGCAGAAGATGGATCAGTTTTTATATTTTAGTGCAAATAAATGGCCAAGGCTAAAGTTTTATGTCTTTAGCAGAAGATGACAGCCTGAAGAGCTCAATGGAGGAAGTAATATAGAAGAAGAATGGCTTTCATCATTTCTTTAGGAGAAGGAAGCAGTAAATCTGCAGCATTGATTTTAGTGCCATATGAGGTGAACTCACCCATGCTTGCTTGCTGAGATCACATGAGACGCCTAAGTATGTTTTATAATAACACACGTTTTTGAGAGCTTTGTGTAAGCTCCTATGTAAGAATCCTTCAGGGCCAGTCTGTCTAATACTATCCTATCAGATGCTGATGTTAAATTTGGCTCCTACTTTTGAAAGGTTTTGGTGATGGATTGCCTGGAATCTGTGAGCCATAACCTGTGGAAAAGTGTTATTTTGAAGCCTATTTCTACATTGATACTAAAACCATTAAATTTGGTAACTGATGCAGTATTTGTTTTTATTTTAGCAATGAAAGCTGGATTTAGAACATTGTTTTTATAGCAATTAAGAAATCCCTTGAGGAGGAGCCCTACAGCATCTTATTTAAAGGGTTAACTCCTTGTTATGTTAGTCAGCTCTCGTTTAATTGATGATTGTGTGGGTTTTGGATTAGCAAAACCACAGCTGCTCCCAACACCTTCTGGCACATCAAATGGTTGTGGAAGGTGTAAGTGCAGAGTAAGGACTCATTTAATGACAGTGCCCACTGCTCCTTGAAACCTGCACTGTTTCTTACAGAAATCTGGCTACTTGGGTTTTCTCAAGGATAATATGGCATGTGTGTGCTTTATCTTAATTTTATACATGGTTAGCTTGATTTATGTTTTAGTCTTTTCTGGTCATCTTTTCCCAGTTTGCCTGCATAATTAAAAATTTACTTGAAACACTTCTGCACTTCAGTTACCACTGACTAGTACCAAAGTTAAACCAAGCAGTACATCTGACTAGGGGCAAGCTGACTTGTATATTTTTTAATATTCTACCTGAAGTGTTTTGCCTTCAGTGTGTTAAAATACAAGAAATTATAAACCCAGTGTAGCAGTCGGTTTGTTTGTAGTGTACAATTGATGTTAGTTGTCTCTCCACAAAACAGACACAGCTTGACTGACTTTGAAATAAATTACCCTAGTTTTCAGGGCCAATAACCAAAATCAAGGAATTTTGTTTTCTTCTGGAAAAGCCATAGAAAGAAACATCTAAATGAAACAGCTAAATTAAATATTAGACTATTTTGGAAGCAAATAACTATTCAAAATATGCAATAAAATCTACAGTTATGGCTACAAGATTATCTAACTAACTTTCATTTACATTTTGCAGATGCATATAAGACCTGTTCAGGCAAGTCCAGCCATGTGCAGAAATTTAGGAATTTATTTGATTTCCTGACTGAATTCTTGTTTTGGTAATTTTGATATCAGGGGCATTTGGGTCTGTTTTTTTTAAAAGAGCTTGTTAAGTATCCGTATTTTCTCGGAGAAGTTCAGAAATAGTGTTCTAGTTATACATGAAGATCTAAAATGCTACTTTACATTTATGGGGGAAAGATTGACTTAGTTATTTAGAGGAAAAACTACTCAACTGACTGCAGAATTTCTTAATTCACTTTCATTGAGAGAAGTCTGCTATATCTGATGTGGTGTGTAGTTATATGTGATATGTTGTTTTATGATGCAAAGATCTGCTTGTAAAATACCAAGAGAGTGGGAAGGTAGAATACTGTGTAAGAAATACCAAAGGATGTGAAATTTTAATTTTGGAAGAAAAGTTTCAACATTAGGTGCTTGTGAAAATGTAGCAAAAGGCTTTACATTAGTATATATATTGAGGAAGTCTAATGTCAGATTCCTTCTGTGTTTTTTAATAGATGATAGTGTCTGTGACTAGAAAGTAAGTTCTGAATTCCACAAAATCAGTAGGAAGTTTGCCATTGAATTCTGTGTGACTAAGATTTGCCTTATGGCGTTTATGGCACTCAGGCTGGATTCCTTTCTTAGTCGCACTGGTGAAGCTCAAAACCATTTGCTGGTCACTGGTTGTAATCCACAGCAGTGGGTTACTGTATGGAAAACCCCTCCATGCAGATGAAGCATTTAATAAGGAAAGCTTTGGACAGATTGGCACTGCTGGGGGCAAGTCTCACGCCATCTCATCAGACAAAGAAAGGGGAGGTATTCCTTAACATAGCACAGAGAAACTGAGAACTTCATTGATCAAAACCAGCTTTTTAAGCTTCAACCAGGAATTGCTTAAGCATAAGTACAAAATAGGCTTCAAATTTGTCTGCTTTCCCTTTTCTTGTGGATCAGCAGTGAAGTGTTAGTTCAGATTTTTCCAGGAAGACCCAGCTTTAATTCAGATGTTTGTTGTGAATCTGTGCTATCCATTCGGACAGGTCTCTGTGGGCAGAAGTAGATGAAGCTTCTGCCATTGTGGAAATGCTCCAAGTGGGTCCAACACAAAGGCCATTTCCAACCTAAATGATTCCATGATTCTATGACATTTTGTCAATGTGATAGCCAAAGCAAGCAAGTGGTTGTAATTCGTCCTTTCCACTTCTGGCGTTAACTAAGAGACTGGAATTGATAGACACATTAATTATTCTGTTACATTCTTTACAAAAGAAAAATTCCCAAATTACAGTAATTTCATGGAAGTATTGCAGCAATGCTTTTTAATCAGAAATCTTAATGGCAAGAAGATGAAAATTATTATCCGTATTGGGAATGCATAACAGCCACCAAACATCAAGAAATATCCATAATAGGAATTTTGGTTTATAGTCTTTTTAGTTTGAAGCCAAGAGATCTAACAATCCCCTTACACAACGTACTTACGCACTTTGCTGAGTTTTGATCATTAGACTCCCCATGGAGTTTGAAAGAAAGGAAATAAAAAGCCCATGACACTAGTTTTGTTGACCCTCTTCCAACCTGCTAACAGCTCTTGTTATTTTTATTGTTTAAGGAAAAAAAAATACAAAAATTGTCTTGCAAGAGCGTGGGATTCCAGCTATTCTGCAAAAGATAAAAATTCTGAATATTTTATAGGATGTGAATTGCCAGGGCTAGAGGCTGTGAGATTTGCACTCTGGTTTTTGAAACACAGCTTCAGATAGTTGCCAGTGAAATACTTTCAGAAATGTGCTTTACCTAGAATTGTAAATGAATCTCACAAGGCTTTAAATAACCTGTGTCATGAAGTGGTTACATGTGAGAATACTTCGTAATGCTATGTTCAATCTGCTACATGACTGGCAGAGCTTCAGAAATACAGTGCTTTGGAAAATCACATTAAATATTTTCCCATGCTTCAGTTGACTCTTAAAAATCTTCTGAAACACAAAAGAAATTATTAGTCACTGCAAGAACATGTAATGGATCTAACTGCTGTGTTGCCTCATTTTTCACAATTGTTGTATTTAGCCATAAGTATATGTATTGGCACTATTTGAAGACTTCGGTCAGGATTTCTTTGCACCAACAGAAAAATTCCTATTTATGTCACAGTAAGCGCAGTAAAGACGCCCAGTAGGCTAGCTGAGCTAATGAGGTTGAGATGTGAGAGAGTTGTGAGTGATCAGGATCATTCACAAAGGATGGGAAATGTTGCCAGAAGCAGGATGACAGACTAAGGAGAAAGCAAGAACCAGTTTTATACTAGATTACACAGCAATGCAGAGCGGTATAATTACATGTGGTAGACCTTCCTTTACTGCTTTTGTGGGTGCTCCTCCCATTTCTTCATCATCCTTCCTAACAAAATGGATGACAATTTCCTTCCTTCACAGTATCACAGTTTCATCCTGCAGCCTTTTTACTGGATGAACCAACTGAGATATTTCAGTAGAAAAAGGCTTGTGAAATATCACATAATTTGAGTTTTTGAAACATAAATGAGACATTTGCCTACCTGGCTCTGAATGCACTTGCCTGCCTGCAAGACCTAAAAGTCCTAACACGGTGATGCAAGATGTTTCCAGCCTACAATTTATTTAGGTAAGTGCTACTTCCTTAGGAAGGCAATGTATTGGTTTTATATGACAAGCAGGTCAGAGCTGTGTACTGTCTTAGACATAATGAGCTGTGGCTCTTTGTCACCTCTGAATCAAAGATAGAAAAAACCCACCACATTGACCTGTAGGGTTCTTTCTCCCACCTCTTGTTCTTCATGCCTTACAGAGATGATCAGGGTGATCAGAGGGTGTTACTGTGAGCCAGCTGTGAAGAGCTTCTCTTTCCATGTAATGTCAAGTCAGTCTGCACACTTCACCATCTTTTTTTACTGCAAAGGCATCTTAAGGAGATGGAGTTCAAAGGCAAGTTAAAAGCAGAGTGAAGCAGCCCTGTTACAAGTAAACATTAGCTATACACATGATTGTTATAGACTGTGTGGATACATTTTTCCTCATCTGTAGTTTGAATAAAATAAATATTCAAAAGTGGCTTGACCTCAACATTAAGCAGTCAAACAAAACCCATTGAACGATACATCCTTGTCTCTTTTAAGACCGACGTCAATTTTTCTGTGTTTTTATTTAGAATGCGTTTTAGACTGCTTGCTACATTTCCCTGGGATTTTAATTTGGTTTGGAATCAAGTTTTCAGATGGACTGTCTTATTCCTCTGAATTAAACATTGCATAACAAAACTGAGTTACCCAGGGCTTATTCAGTGGGTAATAGCTGTACTGTTACTTTGTTCCTACATAATTATACTCACTTTGTTTGCCAGTGGCTATAGAAAAGTTTAGTCCATTTATTTAGATTTTGTCTTTGAGAAGTCTGCCATTCCTAATGACTGCATGATTTGTAACTCCACATTCCTCACCACCATGCCAATAAAAGAAGTGTCATTTCTGGTTTGGGATGAAACTGTTGCTTCCAAATGGTTTTATATAGACCCCCACATACATCAAAACAGCTGAAGGAATTCTTTAGACAATCAAGAGAAGGAGCTCATGAATTTCCTTTTAGTTTAAAACTGTGTGCCCACTTTAGAGCAGTTCCTTTTACTGGACTGTACAAACATAGCCAAAAACTGAGGGGAGCTATTGAACCACTCACTATCTATCCTGAAGTTACAAAAAAAAAATCCAAACCTGTAAATTGTTTGGAGGAAAAACTACAGAACAGAGAATAATCTGCCAGATTATTATGTGTGGGTACTTGGGAGTGTTGTAAGCACATTATGTTGGATTAATGTTAAAGGTCACCCAAGAAGGAAAGCTGGTGGAGTTCTATCCCTTAGTGTCCCTGTGCATGGAGAATCCTGCTGGCACTCTTGATCCCTGACAGTGTAAGATCAGTACATCATTTGCCATATAAAATCAGTTTATCACAGGAATTTGTAAGCTGGCTAATCTTTTAAATTTGGGAAGTCGAACAGCTGCAACTCTAAACTAAATTTAGTAGGGGAAAAAGCATGTTCTTTGTAAAGTGTATCCTAGAAAACACAAAAGAGACTAATTGCTGAATATTCTACCCATGCATGGAGATAACAGTGTTTCCTTAGTTGCAGGCACTGACTGTGTTCAGTAGTGCTTGGTGATTAACTTCTGTGGGGAATAGACAGTAGAGTGGCCCTTGGATGCTTACCTGAAAGTGCACATTTTTGAGCTATTTTGCATCTGGAAGGAAGGAAGTTCCATATTTTGAGGTCAACCGTATTAACAAACCTCTCTAGATATATTTTTAGTTCACTGAATTAAAGTCAGATTTGGCTGGTGAAGAATGTGTTTCCTTCTGCTAAGTGTGTTAGCTGATACTTTATTACAGAATGAAGTGTTTTCTTTCCCATTTTTCTTGCAACTGACAAAGTGTAAAACTTCCAGTTCGCACTTGGCCCCAGAGAAGACTTTCCCCTGCTTTCTCCTCAAATTTCTGTATGTAGCTCATCAGTAGCTTTTATGGTATTGTGGAAAAGTCACTATTATTGTGAAGAAATGGGAAAATTGCTAATTCTTGTATAGATTCAAAGTAGCAGATGTTTGCTAATGTCTTCTCAAGAATGAAATTTAATTGCTACATGCTACTAGACTTTAGGATCGTCAAGGGACCATTATCTCACTATAAAAATAATTAAAACCTTCTTTCAGGATAATGCACGTGTGGCTAATATAAATGTTGGCCACAGGCATTGCATCTGGGGATTTTATGATTGAAGGTATTTTTTGAGTGCCACATTGTGATCTCACATCTGTGGGTATAATTGCACTGACTTCAGTTGGAATTGTTCTGTTCTCATCTGTGAGATCACAGTTCCTAAAACCCACTTCCTAATATTTTTATCGTGTTCTATGCCCACGTCTTAGGACATGAGAAGATGTAAATGGAGCAACTTTTGAGTACATTGAGTTTTCACAATGATGCTTTGAGCTGGGTTTATTTCAGGTATATGTAGAATTATAAAGCCAGGGGGCCAGAGCAGCGAGTTGGCCTTGGGATGCCCTGGAGCATGTGTCTATTCTCTTGGCAGAACCTTCTGCAAATGTTTGCAGTTTTTAATGTGTGGACTCAAAACCAAGATGTTCTCTATGCTCTGGTGGTGTACTTGTCACTTGAGATTCTTGTGTCCTATCAGCTTTTGAATAGAATTCCAGATTTTTATGAATTAGGTGTTTTCAGCACCAGGATAATATCCAGATATCAGTGTAGTACAGCTTGGCTACATCAAGAGAATGATTTTTTATTGGGCTGCATTAGATGCAATTGACCAAAACCTGTTTTTCTTCTCTCTCTAAGGTCCTAAAAAGTATGATTTTTTTGGTACTGGAAAAAGCAACTTTTTTTTTTTGCCAGAAACTGGTGTCTATTATGAAAGACTGAGTAGAGGCATCTCCAGTTTTCTAGAATTGTGATTGATAAGTATGTTAAGAAGTACATGCACCTCTTTGAGTTGCTGACTTAATATAAGCACTGAGTATTGTACTTTTAAAATTATTTCTTCCTTAGTTGTTAATTTGCCTCTAAGGGAAGAAAACACAAAAATGTTGATCTCAGAGTGCTGAGTGTTCAGTAGTCCTCAACTGCTTGGAACAAACTGCAGCATACTGGGGTGGGGAGTTGGGGAGAGAGAAATATTTAGGGGAGATCACTGTAAATCTGTTTAACCCAAGCAAAAGCCTTCTCCTTGGAATAGTTGCTCTGTGATGTTCCCCTGTTGTGGTTCTAGTTCAACTTGATCTCAAGGCCAGTTTGGTGGCAGGGGACCAACAGACCAGTACAGGGTTTGTATTGCTTGCAGTACAGTCCACATGAGTTTGTCACAGACTATATGAATAGAGAACAATGCTAGCTGCCTTCATCCATGGGTCCTAATGCTGCAGCTCAGGCAGCTGAGGTGCCTGTGATTTAAGGCCTAGAGATACTTGTCTTCAAGGTCATCAAAGTAGAAAAAAAAGTGAAAAGATTTGAATAAAAGAATGTGGCTTGCTGCAGTAATAGGTATGAAATTCTGGGCCCATCATATGTATCTTCTACTTTTTTTCTGTATTGTTGATGTTTCTCAAACCTTTTATTTCCTGGTTAATTTCCCCTTAATGTCTGCAGCATGTTAGGAAGATAATCTTCAATATTAGAGAATATTCAAATGCATACTTTATAGAGTAGGTTTCTTTCATATATTAAAGGGGAAATTCAGGTGAGACTCATCTGCATGGGATAGATCTCAAAGCAGACAAAAGCTGAAATGTTTTGACAGCTCACACAGGTTTCTCTCAGCAGAGCATGCACATAGGATGAGGACTTCAGAAGTGCTCATCAGGAGCTTGATTTTCTGCCCACTGAAATGTGTTGTTTGTTTTGGAGGCTTTTGTTGCTGTTTTTCTTCTACTGACTTCTCTGGGAATGGATCTGAACCAAACTAATTCTTACTACTCTAATGTGGTGGCCATGTTTCTTGAAGAACACTGGATACCTGCACCTCTAGTTCTCGCTATACCTTCACAGGTGTATGTGTGTGCATGCACTACAAGTGTGGATTTTCTTGTGGCCTGTTCCTCCTGTGCTCCCTCATTGGATTGAAGTATTGCTTTAACCCCAGCATGATTTGTATGCGGGGTTTGTGTTTTAAATTTCTCTGAATAAGTGGTTTTAATTCCTGCTAAATGTTGTTTACTTCCTGCCTATGAATAGTAAAACCTCAATGTCTGTTTTTCATATACTGTTTCAGGAACTTCATGCGATCCTAAGTGGAATGCCCTAGGGAACAGCAGATGAGGTCAGCTCTGCTGCTTACTTATCTTGGGATTCAGCCCTTCCGCCCTTGTTCTTCAATAGTAACATTCTTGGTTCTGAGCCACTATTGAAAGGTGAAGATCCCATGGAGAACCCGTATAGTCCACCTGGAGCTGGTGGTGTTGCTGTGGGGGGGAAGGCCTTATTTCAGAAGGGCAGCCGTCCTCAGGGGCTTTGTAACTTCTTGCACTCTGAAGTAAGGGTGAAGAATTTTTTCCTTTGATGAGGATCAGATGGAATTTCAAATATATTCACCTCTCTCGGGTTATATATTAACCTCTATCTCCATCCTTAATCTATAGCATATTGACAGAGCTGAAGGGTGACATGCAGTACTTTGAAGAGCATAATGGCTAAGCAAGCTCTGAGAGGAGGGCACTCAGCCACTCTTTGAAATGATTGCTCATGTTTCTGTGCAAGGTCTGCCTTGCTTTTTCTGATTGGTAACTTCTGAATTTTTTTCTTACGTGGTGACTTCATTGTTCTCTATTTATTGCACATCTTAACTGTATTTTAAAAGAACTTGAGCTGATGCCAGCATCAACATGTCTGAGCAGTTTTGACGCAACATAGGTGGCTTTAGGCCTGAGGTCATATGGAAAACGTTGCTTTAGGGACTAAAGTCTTAAATATTATACCAGCAGGAGTTTCCGTAGAGATTTCAAGAGAACTGGGCAAGTAATTCTCTAGAGCTGACTGCAATAGCTTTTGTTATCTGCTTTATAAACTTTGGGATTAAATATAGTGGGGTTTTTGGAACAAGTATATGGGGATGGGATAAGGGGATGAACTTGGCATGGAAATTAACATTTTGCAGAATATTGATTCAACACAACGCTGAATAACAGACTGTTTAAATTACATTATCACTAGGAGAATATAGTCTGATTCCATTTTCAATTAAAAATACTAATGGTAATAAAAAAAAAGACAGTCTGTTTTCAGCTAATCCCCGTGTTTGTGCTCCCCTATTTTTTTCTCTTGAATGCTTTTCTTATGGCGGTTGGCAGATTTCAGATATCAGTTGGAAGGAAGGAACTGACTTTGTTTTAGAAGTGATCCTGCACAGTATCTTGTCTGCAGATAAGTGACTCCCTGCATAATGGCAGAGCTCGTAGTTTCTTGGCACATCCATTGATAACAGTCATGCCTCCAAAAGCTTTGCTCTTTACTCAGTGTTTGAAAGACCTGCTCCCAGTCTAGATGAGTGAGAAGCAGCCTTGTTTGGAACAGATTGGTATCCACAGTTTCCTCCAATCAGGCAGCTGTAAATGCCGTCAGTACCTCTCAAAGTATCTGGCCTTTCTGGATGGGCAAGACAAAGAAATTGTTACCCTCTGCCGTACTGGCTGCACACATTTCTGTGCCACACTGTCTTGGGGCCTCACCTCGCTCTGGACCTGAACTTCAAAGAAGAAGTGTAAAAATTAGGAATATGTCATGAAAAACCATTTCTGGATACAGAAAATATCCAACTTCATGTTCTTGTGCAGTGTTTAGCATATTCCAGTTCCAGTCAAATCCACATGTAGCTATTGCTTTAGCTTTTTGAAGTCTTGCACAGGGGCATAAGGTGGAGGTGGCAATGCTGTGTTTGGATTAACGGTGGTAATGAAAAGCATGTCCTGAACACTTCTTTTAAAGTGTCACTGCTGTGTTGTGGTTGGCTGCCTACAAGTTTGCTCGACTCAGTCAGGTAAAGTGTAAATGACATCAGCTCCTTTGCTGTTTTCCCCTGGAGGGAATGGATGAGCTGTTCAGGCAGTCTCACTGCCTGGGACACCCCTGACTTCATATTAGCTCTGCTAGGGCACCATTTGGAGGATGTTGATGGACTGCAGGTAGGATCATTGTGTAATGCAGGTAGGAATGATAATCTTTCTCAGACCAAAAAGTGCAAGTGCAACTGAGTCCACTTGTTCAGCCAAAATCCATTGCTCTCTGTGCTGATTCACAGTGGGAGCTGACATGAAGTATCAAGGAGGGATTAGCATGCACAGCATGCTGTGGTTAAGAGCCTGTGCCACTTGGTCAGACCACAGCATGAAACTGTGGTGAGTGTTGAGTTGCTAATGTCTCCTCAGGTTACTCGACTTGGGCTTGTGTGCAATGAGAGCAAGGTGGCTGAGTGGCAGGCTGGCTTCAGAGCCAGGGATTTTTGAGCACTGCTGAAGAATAGGCCTGAAATATCATCACTTCCAGTCCCTCACTAACAGGAGCAACTACACTGAAGCCTTACTGAAGAGGGAGAGCTGGTCTAGACTTAAATTGATGTTTTAAAAATGCTTTGCTGCTTTTTTTCTTTCATATAGATTCCCATGTACTGGTGAGCTAACAAGGCTCTCCTGTGCTGAGAAAGTTTGTGTTTTGTTGAACTTCCGACTCAGGAGTTTCATGTTGCTATGCAGGAGTCCATGCATGGAGGGTTTTTTTAGAAAGAGATGTTTCAATTTTGCGTTTCTCTAATGTCAGACATCAGTCTTTTCAAAATCTCATAATCCTGGGGAGAGGTGTTCTTCAATTCCCTTGCCTCCCATGCCTGTCTTTCTGGCCCACTTTTTCTCACATCAGGGATCTGACTTGCTCAGGGGTTCCCTGTAGCCCATGTTCACTGACAGTATGACCCAGCCCTGGCAGAGCAATTTCACTGAAATGGTTTTCCCACTGCATGCTGTGTAAGAAGCACTGTGCCTGTATTGGTGGTGGCAGACATGCCTGGATTCCTGCATCACAGAATACTGATTAGATGCAATTGACCACACAAGGATCACTGAGTCCAACTCTAATGTGAATAGCCCATATGGGGATCAAACCCACAACCTGGGTGTTGTTAGCACCATGTTCTGACCAAGTGAGCTCATTCGTGAGAACTGGCAAGAAATGCTTGTTCATCCCAAATTCCTAAAAAGCGAAGTGGCTGTTGACTTGGGGAGTGTGAAAGCAAGAGAAAACCAGGGACGAGAGATTAAACTCATATCCTTGCCTGATTGCCTATTACAAGTTTCACAGATGTGTAGGACCAGTTGTATTTTGGTCCTTTCTCTAGACCTCAGGCACCAGATCTTTGTCTCTGTTGCAGGTCCCAGCCACAGATGAAGGCAAGCAAATCAAACTGTGCTTGAGTAACCAGATCAAAACAATCTAGGAGATTATGCTGAAGGATCTGCTCCTGAGGCTTTTTCTTATGCTGGAGTCTTTGTGGAGGGAAGGATGCAATTGTGCTTGCACATTATTGTTGAATATCTGAACTCCCCCTCCCTGTTGCTGGCTCTCAAATACTTTGTTATTGCCAATTCACTGACCTCTCCTTGTTTGCGCAAGACCAGGTTGAAGGTCTGTCATGTCATCACCTGGGAAACTAGAAAAAATCAGGAATAAATCCCATTAAAGCATCTATAGATAGGGATTGAGTGGAGAGGGTTGGAGTCGATAGAGATATATTTAGTGCAATCATAAAGCTTTTTAAAAATAATTTTGAAATCAGAGGTGTAAGAATTCTGTCACTGTTGGTAATTTTGACTTGTGAAAAATAACATTTAAAGTTTCATGGGGGGAAGAAAGGAAGCTATCTGTGGGGTGGAGAGAAGATGGTGGTATTAGGTAGCAAGATTTGATGCAGTTGGGGTAGGTGGACAGAGCTGTAGGGAGTCCATAGCTCTCCTGCCACGCTGTGTTTAGTTTCTAGGGCAATGAAAGTTCAAGAGGAGATGTGTCAAAGCTCAGTTCTCACTCACTGGTGAGACCCTCACGTCTCAGGGCAGTGCAGTCACGTGTCTGAGTCTCTTGTCCCCATTCTGTGCTGCCTGTACTGTTACCGCTGCTGCTGCTGTTGAGGGCAGTGTGTGTGATACGTGCCTGCCTAGGTCTGAACTCCCTAAGAGTGTGCATGTCTGGTCTGGCACAACTGTTTTAGCCTGGAAATTCACGCATCCTTTTGTACCGAGGCTACATCCTCACACAGTAAGCTGGTGGGAAATAGTTTCCTCTTGCATTATTTTACACCGGTGGGGAAGTACTATGTCGCATGATAAGGTTTGTACAAGCACCATCTTCCTGCTGTGCTTTTTGCTGGCTGGTTTTTTCACAGCCTGCTTCCTCCAATCGCCTGCAGATCTCCCAGGTGAGTGGTTTGCTTTTGCTCTGTGACTGCCCTGGATCATCACAAGCAGGGTGAGCAGTAAATAGCCTGAGTAAAGGGCCATAGCCAGGCTGGTTTGTGCAGCTGAACTATGCATGGGCATCTAAAGGGGCATGACTTGAATAAGGGTGGTGATGGACTCAGTCTTCCCTTTTCCCCTCTTATTTAAGCAGTCACAGCCAGTTCTGACCAGGGATGTGGGATCAAAACATTCAGAATAGATACCTGTGCTCTGAAATACAGACCTTGAAAAAGTAAACTTAGCTACCCCAAGACACATGCATTGGCTGGTGCTTATTTCAGAATGAATGCTGTTCTGTATTTGAATGTACATGCATGCAAAGTGTTTGAAAGGAGGCTTAGAAACAAACAGGATCCCTTACCACACCCTGTCATTGACTTTTTTTCTGTTTAATTTGGAGAATACAAAATCTGCTTTTATAAAGATCCTTGCTGTGCTAGCAAATGTGTGTCACCCACCAGTTTGCTCCCTCCTGATCCAATGCTGGGAAACATTTAGAAGAAAGAATGGAATAAATCATTTAAATGACTGTGTTTTGCAGTGCCTGCCTAGCCAGATGAGTAGTTTTCTGGGCACCGGGGTTGAACATGCCTACTTGCCTATAAATTTGTGTCCAGTGGTTGACTGAGAGTCTCAGTGGATACTTTTCCCATGGCTGAGGAATTTGCTGGGATGCTCCCCTCTCTCTGGGATTGCACATGCCAGCCTCGCCTTTCACAGAGATAATTATAGAATTGCCTTCCTGCCTGTTTTCACAAAACTTGTAAGAACTTGCAGGAATTTGCTTTCTCCAGCTTTTTGTCAAACCTTGGCTCAATAGCTGTGGGCCAAGACAAAAACTCTGGGATCAACACATAGACTTAGACATAGACATACACACAGACACATTGTGGTTGTCATATATAAATCTTGATTCCTAAGAAGCAAAGAAAAGGGGCTGTGCAGTGGGAACTGCATTGTGGGCTCTGCGTGGAACAAGGAGCCACCAAGAATGTCCTGAGAAATGGAGATATTATACATACAAAGCAGAGGGTAGGAGGAGTACAGCATCTTCTCTTTCCCTGCCTGTTTGAGCTTCCCTGTTTATGTGCCACCAACACTATGGGGGATGCTTGATGCCTTTTGTTTTCTTTTGTCATATAACTTGTAACCCAAGTTCAGCACAGTGGGCACTTGGAGAAACAACTTTACAAGTAGTAAGAGACAAGGTAGATTTGCTCAATTTAACCACAAAGAGTTCAGAAGAAAGAGAAATACGGTACTATTTCTAGTAACCCTAAGAGAAATATGGTAACTGCAAGCATAAAGACACAGGCTATTCAAAGGTATGTTTCCCACTCTGGTGGTAATTCATTCTGTGAAAATAACGGGCAGTTACATCTAATACTTCACAAGTGTGGGAGAAGCATAGTTCAGTCATGTGTATTCAGCATGTGAAAAATAACTAGATGTAGAGACACATAAATAGGCAGAAAAGCCACACATGGGCTTGCAGATGTTTTACCACATCAGTGAGGTTTGCATACTGCTCTTGGCATTGCAGTTGAACTTGGCATGTGATTTGGGGAAAACCATCCTCCCGTGCTCTGGCATATCTGTTTTCACTAGAGATTATGGCTGCCCTCTGAAATCTCACTCTACTTGTAGAGAAGTTGGCTTTTCCTTCTGATAAGCTTTGTAATATTTTTTCCAGTGTGTATACAGAAGGTGCTGGGAAAAGGACTGTATTTTGTAGTTTCAGGACACAGTTTGAGTATTCTGGGTTTTATTAGATTCTCAATCTCAGACGTAAACCCAAAATGAAGAACTAAGGGTTTAATGTTTAGGGTTTTAGCTCATGGTATAGAATGAGTTGGAGCACCAAACAAGCTTTTCAAATATGGAGGTCAACCTGAGAAAGTAGAAGAGTCAGGTGTGGAAGTGCAATGGTGTTTCTCAGAAACAGCCTCACTGTCAGCACAATGGCTCATGTCATGCTGTTAAGAAACAGCATCTCAGGGTCTGAAATGGAACTCGAGTTCACAGGAAGGCCTTAGATGGCTTTCACCTTGAACATGGGATCTACTTTCATGATTATACTCTGGTGGCCAGCATTTATAGAATGAGAGGTTTATGGGCGTGTGATAATTTAATCTGTTATTTATTGATAGGCTCACCTCCCTTTGTGCAAATGAACCTTAAAGAAAGATGATATAATCATGTTAGCAGTTGCTTTAGCTGAGAGAAGTAATAGTGTTCTTTCCTATATCTTCAGCTGTTCAACAGTTCTTGTAAGAAATTCCACTTCTGAGGCTAAAACTTCCCTGCATATACCAGCATTTATTTATTTTTGGCTTTTCTGAGAATAGAAGGTTTCAGCCACACTACAGTAATGAAAGAAGAATGAAATGGGATTTTCTTTGTCCCCAGAAATGTTGGTTTTAAACCTCCTTTCAGCTGAGTGGATGAAATTGTAAAATCGGGATGTGACAGTGATGCTTCAGAATTCTCCAGGGGTGTTTGAGCTTGACTTCATGGCTTCACGCAGTTTTTTGTGGCTGATACAGAGCCGATGAAGCAGACTTTTCCAGTTCATTTTTTCTGAAGCACACAGCTGAGGAAAGATTGACTACAGAAGCATCTGCAGCTAATTTAGCAACGTAATCCAATGAAGGATATTGCTGCAAATTGCTGCAGAGACCTCGCATGGTTGGTGGCCAGGCCAGAGAAGAATCTTTTGTGTGGCTGTCAAAATCAAGGTGCCTCAGTCTATTGTGCTTGTATTTAAACTGAAGGAGAGGCAGCACTTTTCAAGAGTTTTCCAGTGGTCTGAAATGGCAGATAATTTATCAACACTGACGTGTTGTTTCTCCTTCCCCTTTTCTTTGGTCACCCCCAGGAAGTTTTTTGATTGAA